>JAULBS010033799.1:0-10206 GCA_032355785.1 Symmetromphalus regularis
CTGAGCCTTGCGGAGCACTCACTCTGGGTTGGAGCCGATACTGAGATTAAAAATCCCACGCCTCGACTGAGATTTGACCAGCCTTGAGCCCGATAGCTTAACCACTGAGCCACGGAGGCCGGTACTTAAACCTAACCTTCGCCCAGTAGATAGTACATCAGTGTGTTCCTGTCAGTGGAGGTATTGGGATATTTTCCGTTTGTATCATTTTCCGTATATACCTGTAGTGGTGGTACGCCATTTAAGTACCAAACGCAGTAGCCGAACTCGACAGTGACAGGGGCGGCAACCACATTTTTTACGGTAGCTTTGAAATAACGATTTTAGCCCTACTCCCCTGCTCCCCCAACCGAGAATAAAGTTAGCTATGTCCCGAGTTTTCTGTATTAAATATTCATAACATACTAACAAATAGTATTAAATCAATGCGTGGCTGCTTGCGTGCGTGTGTATGTATGTATGTATGTTAACAATGGTAACCAATAGTAACTGGCACTCCTGAGTTGCTCTTAAGACAGTGATAACACAAAGGTGTCTTTGACTATCCTGTACATATTATTAAGTTAGTTATTTTTACAAAAAGACACAAAGCAAAATAATCAGGTTTCTAATGGGATATTATTATTATGTTGTTATTATTGTTGTTGTTATTATTATTATTGTTATTATTATTATTGTAATTATTATTGTATTATTATTGTTATTGTTGTTCAACGATATATTTCCTTGTCAATTTTTTCAACTTTTCATTTTTGACAATAAATTTAAAAATATATTTTGATTCGTAATGTGTACTGCTCAGTTTGTGATGCAGGGTAAGATCTATCTCAGTCGGTAAAGCGTTACCTGGGGTGCTTTGGTCATAAGACTGAACCCCATTGGTGGACCCATTCTTTGTTTATTCCCGTCCCTACCAGCTCCTGATATATCAAAGCCCGTGATATGTTCTGTTTTGTTTATAGGAAATTGCTTATAAAAGATCCATTGTTGTTAATAGAAAATGTAGCGGGTTTCCTCTGAAGACTGTGTCCAAATGACAATCACGATGGATTAGAAACATCAAACCTGCTGGGTTTAGCATGCCACTGGATCATTATCAGATCCAAATTCAACCCCCTTCCCTACTGTCACCAATTTTTGTTTCCCTTTCATAATTTTGTCGCAACTAACTTTGGATCTCCACAAATATTAAAAATATTTTCAAATATTCTTAAACCCATAACATAGTGTTTGACTTGTTCATTGCAACTTGTGTTGACTGCAGTTGGATTCCATTTATTGTATGCATACGCACTTGCTTTAAGCCTTTAGACTGAATAATATATGTTTCAAAATTAGCTTTACGTTTTACCGTAGCATCGCCACCAAAAGTGAATTGTAAAAAATAAGTATAACACACGAACAGTAAATTATGTTTTATTGGATAAATATTAATGGAATGACCTGGTACTTTTTGACCTTTGAACCATTCAGGATTTCCATCGCGTCTCTTAGATTTGTAGTTAATCTGCTGTTTAACCATCTAAGTTTTACGGCTTTTATTTTATCTTTCTAATCCATCTCCTCATCGCCCATTTTTTCCGCATTTTATTTTTTTCTTCTTCACTCAGACGTTTCCACCATCCACGCTTGTGTTTAGGTTTGGAGACGATTTTCCCTTTCTTTGTAGCTTTCTTGATCGATTTACTCTTGGCTTGGTGCATTCCCCGCTTGCCTTTAAGTTTGGTTTTCTCTCCCTCGGTAGCTTTTCCGTTAGATTTACTCTTGACCTGGTGCCCACTACTTTTGTGTTTCTTATTCTCCACCTTTTTATGTTTGTGTATGAGTTTTCTTTCCTTGATGGCTTTTACGCTTGGCTTGTTCTTTGCTTTCTCTCCAGCTGCCTTACTAACCAGCTTCATCTGTTTAGCTTTTTCTTTTTTAGCCTTCTTCAAGGGTGTGGCTTTTTCTAAATTGTTGACCTTTTTAGGGTCTTTCTGTAGTTTCTTCGTCTTTTGTTTCTGGCTTATCTTCATAATCTTGTGATGTTTATTTTTTTGGTAGTTTTCTTTTGACTTACTCCTCATAACATTTGGTTTCTTCGACTTCTTTCCCTTTTTAGCATGCTTTAATTGTTTAGCTTTTTTTACAGCCTGTTTATCCTTTTCTTTTTTAACGTTTGCCCTTTCAATCTGCTTTTGTTTAGCTTCTTTTTCAGCCTGCTTTACTTTTTTATGCCAGAATTTGTTTTTCGGCCAATCCTCCCTTTCCTCCCAATTAATCCACCAATTCCTTTTTGCACTTAGTTTTAGCTTTTTCCACCAGCTGTTGATCTTTTTTGAACTGGGCTTTACCCACCATAGGTATTCGCTTACAGGTTTCGCCTTCTTTATAGTTACCTCATCTTTAAGATAGTTTCTTCTGAGCTTTAAGTCCAATATGCGATTGCTCTCCAGCATCTTGTCTTGATCTAACAATTTCAGTTCCGCCGTTTTTCGCTTTCTCTCTTTTACTCTGAATGTGCGGATATATCGTTTAAATCGTCTGACTTTGGAATACAAGTCATTAGAGGTTGATCCTGATTCACTGACGTCCAGATCCTGAATGAATAAATAAATAAATAAAAAACAATGAATAAATAAATATAAATATACAAATAAATATAAATAATAAACAATAAATAAATAAATAATAAATAAATAAATGAATTAATTAATGAATGAATAAAAATAAATAATAAATATTGTGAAATATCTTCAGATTGTTGGAGAAATTTGCACCAAAAATATTTCATTTGTTATGGCTACCTTCTTGTACACTTGATTTTATCCGTTTTAATTCAAAACTTAATAGCTATGTATTCTAATTTGTATATAACTAAGGCACCTTCAAGACTGCATGTCGTGTAAGGAAACAATATAAAGAAAAAGGTATAATATTAATAACTGAAATAAATATACAGGTTTGCCGCAATGAAAAGGAAATAAACAATTAACAAATACAGACCTTCTTTTTTCTCTCGAGAGGATTGGCCACTGCTAGGACGCACACTATGACCACCATCAAAATGAGAATGGCAGACGTCTTCATCTAGAAATAGTGGAAAACAAATATTTATAATGGACATACTAATTAAAATAATAAACCTATTTTGTAATAAACTCGTTTTCTTATGCAACCGGAGTACGGAATGTTGTGTTATGTGTGTGTTGTGTTGTATTGTGTTGTGTTTGTGTGTGTTGTGTTATGTATGATCGTGTTGGGGGTGTGCGTGTTTGGGTGTGTGAGAGTGTTGTGTTGTGTGCGTATTTTTGTGCGTATTTGTGTGTGTGTGCGTGTGTGTGTGTGTGTGTGTGTGTGTGTGTGTGCGTTTGTTTTTTTTGGGTGAGTGTCATGTTTTGTTTATTTATTTTTATTTATTTTTATTTATTTATGTGTAAAATATGTATATAACCATCAGGATAATATTCAAAGTAGTTGTCAGTGCTTAGAAACATATGGCATGTTTTATTGTCCATGATTTTATGTTGCAACATGTCATCATTCCGCAAACGATGTTTGACGTTTTGTCTTTAATTGTAATTATTATTTTTATTGTTGTTGTTGTTGTTTTAACCAGTTTTAAATTCAAAATGACTGCTGTGGGTTACGTACATGCTACAATACAAACAATAAATACAGAATACCTTCAAATATTGGATTGGATCGGTTAATACTTTTATGTGCTTAGATAAATAAAATCTGTTAAAGCACACTTGCGATGGATTTAATTTTCATCAACCATTACTGAACTTTAAAAGTGATATAAGTTGTCCAATATTTTAACATATTTACGTAATAAAACACACAAATATATCTACACCCTTAGGGCAAAAAAAGGTTTAGTTAACAATTCTCTCAACTTTGTATTATTATTATTATTATTTTAATTTGTGTAGTGCCATTTTTGTCATTACAAATTTACACAAACATCAGGCAAAAGAACATTGTTTAAGGAATGACGATAACTATTAACACATAATTATTACATATAACAGATCTGCGCATATATTTTGTAGCGATTGAGGCCTTTAGTTTAAATGCGCTCATTTGCGCAGCCAAAATCAGTTTTAAGGCGCGCAAAGACGTACACACCTAGCCTTAAATGTTCATGTGCCTGTTAAGAACAGCCAGCGCCACTAGGAAACAAGACACGTAACTCATGTCTAAGAAGGCCAACTTATCACAATAACCAGTATTTATTCAAATATTCATAGTTGATTAAAATATTACCTTAACCTATAATATCACACCTGAAAATATCCCGAAACCACGCTGAAAAAAATGCTCACCTAGGGGATCAAAAAAAAAAATTAGGTGAACAAATATTTGCTCATTTAACTTTTAATCAACAAAGGGCCTGGCGATTGCGACTTCTTTAAATGTTATACAAATGGTTATATGCGTATATTAAATATTTAGTGTGATGTACTTATTAAATTTTAAATGGCTAGTATAAAAATCATTGGTCCAATGGTAAAGTGGCAGTCCTCATTTAAAACCCAACTCAAAACTAAATTATATTACTTTTTTTTGTATGTTTGTTTGGATTTGTGTATTTTATTACAAAAAGATGTTACATTTTTGCACACCTTTAATATCACTTTAATTTATTAACAAAATTAAATTTTGAAAGCCCTGTTCTAAAATGTTGATGATTTGTGGGTTAAACAGGAGAAAAATAAATGAAATTCAATTTTAAATTTCTTTACAGTTTTTAAAATACTTTTTTCAGTGAATTTAGAATATTTTTATAGCAGCACATACCTTGCTGGTTCGGGTTCCAGATGTGTGTGTGTTGTTTTCGTAATTTTGAAGAACCAATATGTGTTTAGACTTATGAACATAAATACACTTTGCATATAAAAACAAACAGGTGTAAAGGCGTGTTTACAGCAACATATGTTGAAATAGATCTCAAACTTCTGACCTCTTCAAACTTATTAATGATGATTTATTAAATTCAGCCAACGATTTCTTTTGTCATTTTTACGACAAACTGTTTTTATGATAATTTTTAAGGGTGCAGAACTTAGGTTATGACGAATACAAGTTTTAAATAGTCACACGTGGTTCACGATATATCAAATGCCACTTAAAGGTATGTTATAAGGTTTTCAATAATTCAACATCTTTTAGTGAAACAAAGTTAGAAAGAAATAAAGAAAACACAGCCACCACCTTTAAACAAATTTTATTTTTGCTCAAGGGCGAAAATCGCTTCCTGGATGTGGGGGAGGGGGGGACGGAACATTCCCTCTGTTCAACAAGTGAGGGGACGGAGAATCCTCATCCACCCCCCACCCCTATCCCTCCCAGGATTGACACCATTATAGACCCCCTGTGTACTTCGGTATATTTGCGCTAAGATCACATGGTTAAGTGTTACCTTGACACAATAAAGAGATACTAATAAGGATCTTTATTTAGGCATTTTAACTTAAATTCTTCTAAGCAAAACGTGAGGGGGGGGGGGGAATAATTATATAGGCATTTCCCCCTTCACCCTACGGCGGTTTACGCCTACGATTTCTGCAGTATTTCCTAGAGTTCTAATAACTTCTGAATTTTTTAAGGAGGACTGCCACTTTCGCCGTTTTAAATTACGATATTCCGTTATTGTGTTAAAGGAACATAGAACATTTAAAAAGTAATAAATTAAACAAATATTAAACCTTTTTTCTGTCGAAAGGACTGGACCTTGCTTAAACATTATCGGAATTATAGTGGTCAGCGTATTTATCTGTAACAACATAAAAACTTAATGTCAAAATTAATGGTGTTTTAACTACAAAACAAATGGTCTGGCTTTAAGCAGAAAGCAAAATTTACGTCACTTCCTTTTCAACATCTGCTTTCGTCTATACCGATCAAAAAATCTGATTTTAATCAGAGAGAACTTGATAATCATCGTACTTTTTTGCTCTTGTGTCGTTAAACAATCATATATTCGAAATAAGATACGTAGGCCTACGAGTTTCTTTCTTTTTTATGCGTAACTATTACACAATATATAATTAGATATTTTGACTATAAGTATTCAGTTTTAATTATTGGCATGGATAAATCTACGAGAGCTCCAGTGGTCCAGTGGTAGGACATCGGACTCTCAAGGTGACGACAGTGATTCAAAACCCGTTCGAGGCTGGTTAATAAATCAATGTGTTCTTGGGGTGTCGTTAAACAAAAGAAACCAAGATATATATATATATAGATCGACGATATAATTATATTGAACATTGAACGATTTACTGTAATTCCTGTAGGCTTGCTGGCAAGAATAATTAAAATATTAGTAGATACATACCTTTTTCGATAATTTTCTAAGGTTTGTTTTGTTTTTACAGTTTTGAAAAACATCTGGTTTTATACTGATATATGTATATTTTTTTAATGTACGTGTTGGGTAATGTCTATAGCAAATTGGCGTTTGTCTGAATATTAAAATTATACACCTGTTAATAAAGTGTTATTGTTCTTGGCAGCTAAGTTATTATTGCAGGTATATTATTTATCGTAACTCTCTTCTGTAGCTTATTGGTTAGAGGAGCGGGGTGTTGCCGAAGCGGTAGCGTATCTGCCTACGAAGCGGTTGGTTGTCAGATCCTTCTCAGTAGACCCATTTACTGTCGGGCTCAAAATGCATCTCATAATTACACAGTCATCAAGGCTTCGATTTGACAGACAAATAATCAATTATAATTACACGTTTTGCAACAATAATTCTTCTATTTGAAATACATTAATTTTGCATACCGGACGTTTTCACTTCTGTTCTATGGCTGATTTTTTGGAAGATTACAAAAGCAAAATAGAAGAGTAAGAGTAATTGTACAAAAAGGGTAATTATAATGGATTATTTAGCTGCTAACTCGAAGCCTCGTTGACTGTGTAACTATGAGATGCATTTTGAACCCGCGTCTGTCAGATACATTATAAAAATAGGGGTCCATGATCTCCACCTTTGCCAAAAATGTATACAGCTCACTTTCTGACAGGTAAATATAAAAGATGAAGGTGGAGGTGTGCATGGCGGGCTATAGAACCCTTATGGCTATGCTAGTGGTCCTAACGCTGTGAATCATAGGCGTAAATCCCGGGGGTACACGTCCTTCCCACATTTTGGACGGGGGGCACGCCTATATAATTATCCCCCCCCCAGTTTTTGCTTAGAAAAAATGAACATTTCAGTGAAATTAAAATTCCTAAATAATAATCTTTACCAGTATTTCTCTTTATTGTATCAATGTAACACTTTAAACCATGTCGTCTTAGTCCAAATATACCAATCAAGTGGTCTATGATGGTGGGGGGATGCAAGGGGGCAGATGGATGGTCCATCCCCCCACTTTTTGGACAAAAGTGTGTTCCGTTCCCCCCACTTTCAGGAACGGATTTTCGCCCTTGCTCTCAGGCCATATCAACAGGCACAGAACCACCAGAGGATGTTCTCCAGTGTGCATTGCATTCAACAAAATGTACAGCATGGGTGGCCATTTCAAAGCATGGCATCATTGGACATTTTTATTTCAAAAACGAAAAGTCTGATCGATCCTTCTCAGTGGACCCATTTGCAGATTGGGCAATTTTCTGTTCCAGCCAGTGGTCGACAACTGGTTCATCAAAGGCCGTGGTATGTGCTGTCCTGTCTATGGGACGGTATATATATAAAAAAAAAAACCTTGCTGCTTATTGGAAAGAGTAGCCTATGAGGTGGCAACGGGTTTCCTCTAAATACATATGTCAGAATGACCATATGATTGATGTCCAATAATCGATGATAAAATATAAATCAATGTGTTCTAGAGGCGTCGTTAAATAAAACAAACTTTACTTCTGAACACAGAACATTAGCTTGTGGCCATGAAGAAAGGTCATAAAAACAGACCATTTGAACTGCAAAAGCCAAACATTCAGGACTGTTTTGTTATCATCTCAGCTTAATATGAATGAAAAATAAAACAAATCTCTTATCAAAAATGACAAGAACTTTTATGGGGTTGCATTCATTTTAGGTCACCCTGTATTAAGAGACAATTTGTCCAGGCATTCATGTGGGTGACCTTCAGTTTAGTATCAATTCTCCATGCTGCCATTAGACCAAAGTTTTTTAATTATTATTTGTTTCATGAACATGCCGACCCTATATTTTGCTAAATTATAATAAAATTAAAAGTTAAAGTTCACTTATTTTATTTCTGCCGACTATCCTGAAGGCTAGAAAAGATAAAAAAAAGATAAAAACCTGCACCATTGTTTAAATAAAAACAATAAATTTACACTTTGAAGTTGAATAATTTCTTTTCATAGGGAGTGAATATAGAAGAATGCAGGCATATGACCAGTTAAATGAGTAAAACTGGTAAAATTTATTTTATACCAAATTTTATTTCCCACTCCCAAGACATTTTGTAACTTTTTTTCTCTCCTTCCTACTCTATTTGGGGGGGGGGGATGGGGGAGCTATGTTTGAGAAACTAAAAATAAAAAAAACTTTTGTCTTAAGGCATCATTGTGTTGACCAGTTTCCAAATATTGAAATACAAATTTTTTTTTATTAAAATTCTAATTAATTAGATTTCTGCAAATGGTGTTGATTTATGGAATAGTGAGGTCTAAAAAGTAATGAACTGTCATGCCTCTTGTAAAGAGAGGTCTTTCACAGTATATTGTATTTAGCATGATTTCAAAAACTGGCAATTTGTGTTTCCAACATACATTACTGAGCCAATGGACCAGCTGAAAAATTAAATAGCCCAGTGGATTACCATTTTGGGAACATAGTAGCATGGAACAAATATTGGTGACCTTGCCTATGCAAATAAGTGGATTATAACAAAGTAAAGTTTGTTTTATTTAATGACGCCTCTAGAGCACATTGATTTTTATCTCATCATCGTCTACTGGACGTCAATCATACGGTCATTCTGAAATATGTATTTAGAGGAAACCTGCAGCCACCACATAGGTTACTCCTTCTGATAAGCAGCAAGGGATCTTTTACATGCACAGTCCCACAGACAGGACATACCACGGCTATTGATAAACCAGTTGTGGACCACTGGTTGGAACGGAAAACACACCAAACTGCAAATGCGTCCACTGAGAAGGATCGATCCGACACAGGCAGACACTACCATTTGATCTAGATCCCGCTCCCTTGATTATAACAGTTACTGTAACACAGTGTTACATTACCAGATTGCCAAGGTTGTAGTAGCAGTCTGGGTAGTTACGTCGATGTCGCAGTGCCTGCAGGTAGCTGTATTCTGCCAATACATTTTTCTTCAACTCGGCCTGAATGATCCCAAGATTCATCCAGGCAGCTGCAAACTCAGGGCTGAAATTTTAAAACACAAGCTTACAATTAAGTTTAACAGTTTATTATCCGTAGGGATAAAAAAAAAAAAAAAACCAACTTTCTGTTACCGTTTTATCCATAAACAAAATTAGCCGAAATGTTAACAAAGAGTGTGTTTCTTAAATTAAATTTTTCTCTAGAGGCGTCGTTAAATAAAATAACTTTACTTAAATTAAGTTTAAATCAAAAGTACGTAACTTTTCTTATTATCCATACGAAGGGGACAATGTTAATCCACATAAATGGGGGTAGAAGTTAAGATATATTTTTACTCGCCTCGGGCACTAGAAGCCTAAAAAGATTCTGGAGGATGCTATAACTCTCTATCTATCTATAAGGTTATTGCTAGAAATGACAGTTTTGTCTGAAGTGAGGTATCACGTTTGTATTGTTTTAGTAATAGTACCTTATTTGTACAGCTTGTAATAGCAGCGACTCTGCCTCCAATACCTCTCCCTTGTCCTTCAGAATATTAGCAAGATTGTTCATAGCTTGGTCGTACCTGCTGTTCAGTCTACAAATATCAAGTATTTAATATATACTTCATAGCTTAGTCGTACCTGCTGTTCAGTCTACAAATATCAAGTATTTAATATATACTTCATAGGTTGGTCGTACTCGCTGTTCAGTCTAGAAATATCAAGTATTTAATATATACTTCATAGCTTGGTCGTACTCTCTGTTCAGTCTACAAATATCAAGTATTTAATATATACTTCATAGCTTGGTCGTACCTGCTGTTCAGTCTACAAATATCAAGTATTTAATATATACTTCATAGCTTGGTCGTACTCTCTGTTCAGTCTACAAATATCAAGTATTTAATA
>JAULBS010033821.1:0-10206 GCA_032355785.1 Symmetromphalus regularis
AACAATTTAGGTGTTTGAAACAACCATTAAATAGGGCATGGCTAAAAATGTGAAATATCACATTTTGCCAACCCTACAGCTCCCAATTTCGCGAGCCTTACCCATATATATATATATATATATATATATAAAAACTTAAATCTTGGTAAAAATGTTTAAATGTTACTTAGCATAAAACCCTTTTTAAAATCACAAAACAAACACAAACCTCTTTTTGTCGTTGTCTGCGGCGACTTTTAAGATCCTTCACAAGGGACTTAGCTTGTCCAATTTCTTCAATCTACATGCAAAGAAAACACAAGACAATAATTTATAATATTCTATTTACAATCCTGGATATAAATGGTTCACATAGTTTCAACAAAGACATGTACCCATGTAATATTTTAGCAGAAATAAAAACATTAATCTATGTCATTTGTATTAGATGTGATGTAGTTTTTATCACATTATAGATACATTCTGATTGGTTAAGTGTTGTGTCATGTGTTCTTAATTTTTAGATCACATTGCATTATTTAAAAAAAAAAGTTTTTTTATTTAACGACACCTCAAGAGTACATTGATTTTATCTTATGGGTAATTGGACATCAAAAATATTTCTTTATAGGAAACCCACTGCCACCATAGACTATTCTTTCCGATAACCTGCAAGGGGTCTTTTATATACACTTCTCAAAACTCATGAGAAGCCCAAGATAAACTGCCGAATTACATGGAGTTCAGAGACTTGAGCAGCTGTGGTGAAGCCTGAAAGAAAGGCCGTCTTCATGGTAAGATCTTCCAGAGATGTCATCCACTGGTTCATAAGGTGTTGTATTAAGTGCCTGGAGAATGGGATTTGGATTCAACTTGAGAGAGCAAAATGTTGAACTAAATCTTCTTGCTTAAAGCCCTTGATCATGGCCTGTAACTTCGGGAAAGAGGCTAACTTCTCATCAAAAGCTGTATCCCAGAACATGGCTATGACTGAAATGTGACCTGCAATAGTAGAGTCTTTCAGTCGCAAAGAAGTGCAGAGATACAATAAGAAATCTGCAACCTTGGTAATAGGCAATGTCGGTGGCTGAAAGTCTCTTCATTTTACACCATGGTAGGAAGCAAAGTTATCTGACATTATAAGCTGCTGTCGTAAAAGGACAGTGAGCCTTCAGAATAGCTTCCATGCAGCTGGACAAAAAACCCTCCTTCTTCAACTGCGTGACACAAAGAACATAAAGAAAGAGGGTCCCTAGCTGACAAAAGCTGATGGGCATTTGACATACATATGCGGCCTTGAAGACATACTCGTAACAAGCCAAAATGGTGAACCAAAATAGCAGATACCATGAAAACTGGCAAAACACTGACTAACAAAAGTGTAATACAATCACAAAAATCTTCGTTATATGTTAAATATAAGAGGAGGTATTCTAGTCCAGTCAAATGATTGTTCAACCCAACACAAATTGCAACAGAAATTATTCCACTGGTATTCATTCTGGATAAACCCCCTAAACAACATATCAAAAATCTAATATTGGGAAAAATAGGGAAATTGGTCAAATATGATAACTTATGTTTATTAGGTGGACGACCTGCCAAAATCAAAGAACCACCCTGTCTTTGGAAATAATTATCCAATTCTGGCATCCAATGTGTCTATTCCTATGTTTTGTAGATCAGGGAATTCAATTATGCCATTGCTGGCTTGATCAGACATGATGCAACATGGGAAATATGCAAATTAGGTACTATGACCTGCCACAATCAGAGAATCTCCCTATAGTATAGTCAATATACTACAGAAATTGCAAGAAAACATTTTATGGTGTTTTCCGTAGCACAAGGTCACCAAAAGAACATATTAAAAGTTGGCCAAAATTGGACCATCAGAAAGGGTCTAAATATGACATCAAAAAAAGAAAGATGGCCACCAATGTAGACTAGAGCATATTTTAAAAATGGGCTCATTAAAAGTGAAAGGGGGATTTTTGAGTAGAATGTGGTATCCAATCCTATTAACCCAGTTTTGGGGTGCTGATTACGAAAAAATAGGATACCAAGCTGAACTTTTAGGTTGTGACCCTCAAAATCAAAAAACAAAATGGCCACGCAAATTCACTTGTTTTTGTGAAATTATTGAGATTAAATTTTCACCTTGCAATAGTATGTCCAAATTATTCCACCTATGACCAGATTTGTACTTTAGGATGAACAAATTTAATAAAAAGATATGTTGCTGAAAAAAAAATCAAGATGGCTGCCACAATCTACTACCCATATTTCACCAATATTGGAAGGTACCCTAAAAAAAATGTTACGTTTTCGACATCATGCAAAAATCTGTATGCTCACTATTCTTTTCACTATTACGGCAACAAATAGTTTAGGGACAAATATTAGATACCAAATGAAGGCTTATCATATGCTAGTTATTATCATAATGATATACAGTAATGTAGAATTGTTGCAATTAATCTATAACCAAACCATCATTAAAGAACCACACCCCATTTCTTATTCTGGCAACTCATAAAATTCCACAAATTTTATATTTTATTTTTGACTGAAAGTGATATATTTACATACTCCTATTAATCTGCATTACCACTGATTTCATTTGACACCAAAATCAGCTAACTAGCATTAAAACCTAATAAGTAAAAGTTGATTAATAAATCCTTATTGTACACTTTTGAGTAATTCTCATTTTTGGGGTTAGGGATACATAAATCACCATATCTTTGCCACTATTGTCATTATTTTGCTTAAATTTATTTTAACAGATGGATAATATGGTGCATATTAGTAGGGTATGTCACAGGTAGTCGTATTTAAAAAAAAAGTGTGTAACATGTTTTAACATCAAAATTACAATAATTCTTATTAGTTTACAAGTTAGCAGCTAACTTTAAATGCAAGCATATTTCTTTATATTACATTCTAATTATGTGTACCAATAATGGTTTAGATTAATTAAATAAATGTTGATTTATAAATCCTTATTGCACATGTTAGTATTTTTTTATTTTTGGAGTAGGGATAAATAAATGACTATATCTTTGCTGTCATTGTGATAACTTCACCCAAATCTTTTTTAAAAGATGACTAATATGCAGTTCCGTAGTGTTAGATGTTATATATACGCATCTTTTAAAAAGTAGCTGAGTTATAAGTAAATATAGACACTCACCTTATTAAATCGAAAAAGAAAATTGAACATTGTTTTATATATAAATGACAATTGTTATTATTTTGCTAGTCAGCAACTAACTTTAATTGTAATAATATTTCTTAATATTGCATTCTAATTATGTGTACCATTAATGGTGTAGATTAATTAAGTAAATGTTGATTTACATTATTATAAATCCTTTTTGCACACCTGTTAATATTTTTAATTTTTGGGGTAGGGATAAAATCATAAATAAATTACTATACATGTACCTCTGTTATCTTTGTGAATATTTTACTCCTGAAGATCTTTTTTAAAAGAAGACTAATATGCAGTTCCTTAGTGTTAGATGTCATATATACACATATTTTAAAAAGTAGCTGAGTTATAGGTAAATATTAGACACTCGCCTTATTAAATCAGAAAAGAAAATTGAACATTGTTTTACTTAAAAATGATAATTGTTATTAATTTGCAAGTAAGCACATGACTTTATATACAATTATATTGCTTTATCAGCCATTATGGTTATGTATACCAAGTTTGGTATAGATTAATTAAGTAAAAATGTATTTATAAATCTTTATAGTACGATTTATTTTATTTTTCATTTTAGGGGTAGAGATAAATAAGTGGTCATAACTTTGCAACTATTGTGAATATATTTTAACATGTCTAATCTGTTGCATATTTGTAAGGTATGTAACACGTAGTCATATTTTAAAAATTAGTTGAGTTATAGCTAAAGATAGTCAGTCGCCTTATTAAATCATGAAAACAATATATAACATATTTAACATAAAAATGACAATTCTTATTATTGGCAAGTCAGCACATAACTTTAAATGCAACCATGTTGTTTTATATTTCATTATATTTGTGTAGATTGAATAATTTGGACATACTTTTGCAAGGTGAAAGTTTTATCTCAATAATTTCACAAAAAACTAGCGTATTTGGGCGGCCATTTAGTTTTTCGATTTTGAGGATCAAAAACTAAAACTTCAGCTTGGTATCCAATTTTTTCGTAATCAGCATCCCAAAAATAGGTTAATAGGATTGGATACTACATTCTACTCAAAAAAAAATGCCCCTTCCACTTTTAAATGAGCCTTTTTAAAAATATGCTCTTGTCTACATTAGCGGCCATCTTGTTTTGACGTCAAATGTTGACCCTTTCTGGTTTTTTTGATGACATTATGCTACAGAAAAACACCATAAAATGTTTCCTTGCAATTTTTGTGGGGTCATGTAGTATATTGAATCTACTATAGGGTGTTTCTCTGATTTTGGAATGTCTTGGAACCTAATTAGCATATTTCCCATGTTGCATCATGTCTGTTCAAGTTAGCAATGGCATAATTTAATTCCCTGATCCAAAAAAAACATAGGAATAGATACCTTGGATGCCAGAACTGTACAATTATTTCCAAAAATAGGGTGGTTTTCTGATTTTGGCAGGTCAGGCCACCTAATTAACATAAATTAGCATATTTGACCGATTTCCCGATTTTTCCCAATATAAGATTTTTGATATATTATTTAGGGGGCTTCCCCAGAATGAATGCCAGTGGTATAATTACTGTTGCAATTTGTTTTGGGTTTAGCCCCAAAATGAGCTAGATTTACTAGCCTAATTGTGTTGAATGGGTAAATTGATAGCTCAATCTTTCTAGCCTTTTGCTTTAGATGACTCCCAATAATTATTGGAATCTATTCTCCGTAACATTTTTAGATATACTGTATCTTTTATATAAGAACAACATATTTTTAATATTTCATATACGAACAATATAAAATCGCAACATTTATACTATGAAATTAAAAGAGACTTTTAAATTTTAATATCAGGTCCATAATTATTTAAAGAGTAACCGAAATATAACTAGTTTTGAATAATTATAGTCAATATAGTATTATAAATTAATTAGTTTTAACAATTTGTTTGAATAAAATCACGTAATCAAACGAAATAAAAAATGTATTATTATTATTATGATTAATATCATCATCATCATTATTATTATTATTATTATTATTATTATATTTCTTAAGTTTTCAAAAATACATGATTTTGAGTTAAATATTATTGACCTCCATGCTAACTATGCATAAGTTGATATTTTTGAAATGACACATATATTTTTTTATGGAATGCTAGTTAACAAAAAATTCACAAATGAACACAACTTTATCAATTCATATTTCGCAAATCATTTTCTAGGGCGTGAACTGAGATGTATGGGTATAGAGCCTGACCGCAGCTATTCGGGTAAAAAAAAAAAAAATGATCAAAAGAGTACGTCCATGATGTTCGTCCATGATGTTCGTCCATGACGATGACATTCAAGTGTTAATTAATTAGTTATAATAAATTGAACGCATACCTTTAATAATCTTTAAATGAATTAGTAAATTATTTCCTCATAGATCTTTGTTTTTTTTCTTCTAAAATTTCTTTGCTCGCCCGTGATGATCTCTAATTATATAATTACCACACAATTCCCCGAACTAAAATCTGTTTGAATATGATCCACATCCTAGCCTAGTTGTATGACTTTTCATTTTTGCATTATATAAAAGTGATGTGTATCGAAATGTTAATTTGCCTTTCACCAAAAATGACAAAAACTCTACTGGCTTTTATTATTATTATTATTATTTTTGTTCGCACAATAATGTAAATAATTATATGTAATAATTAATTTTGATTTGGTGGGTGTCATAGCCGTGCAAAATAGCAAAAAATGCGAGAATTGTCAAAATAATTTTAAGGTACTAATGTGATAAATAATGGTATAAAATTAGTATAATATTTGAAAAATAACTACTCATTCAAAAATGACCATCCTTTCTATGCACTATCTTCGTAGCATGTATACGAACACGAAGATGATGTAGAGAGAGGTTGGTAATATTGCGATGCTGAATTAGTTTACACGTATAAATGTATTCCACTAATATATTATTACTCATCATATAATTATTGTACTAGTACACTAAATAAAAATGAATAAATAAAAATGAATGCTTATAGTGTCCTAAGTAAACAGTAGCATATCCAGGGGATCCGGGGGTCCGAACACCACTTTTCTCTTTTTTAATTTTTTTTTACATTACACAAGTGAAAGGACCTGAAAATTAACTATTACCCATCACATTTGGAGCCCCCCCCCCATTCAAAAAAATCCTGCATTCGCGCCTAGTTAAGTGCGTTTTACAATATCGAATGTGTATTTTTTTCACAAATAAACAATTACTCTCTTATCTAGTTTTAATACTTTAAACGTCATAATTCCATAAGGAATGGATTATTCACTTTTATATCTATTTATTTTGATGTGATACACAATATGAAGCTTTAAATCGGCAATATCTGGAATATTATAAACATTTAACCACTTGGAATAGATCTTCCAGGTTTGTTTCGCGTGCATGACATTGTTCTATTTCATTCATGTGCTGTTTTATCGAAGTCGCAAAAACCCTGTAACGTGACGAACAGTGGGGTGTCCTTCTGTTCTGCACATCCATCATTAAAAGAAAACGTGGTAGTGTCGTTGTCAAGATTAGTAAAGAGCCATCTCAAAAATCCAATATATCACGTCATATAATATCAAATGACTGTAAACGTGTAACTCAGTAAACGAAAATAAAATTTGAAACAGTGTTTTGAATCATATTTGCATTTTGTGCGCTTGTGTTAATGTTTAACCTAGACATTACTCATTTTATATATATATCTTCTCCCAAGAAACTAAATCAATACCAGTGGCGGATCTAGGGTGTCAAGGGCCCGGTGTCCTTTACAATTTGCATTTTAATTTTTTAAATTATTATTATTACTGTTATTATTATTATTATTATCATTATTATCAATATTATCAATGTTATCATTTTTATTTTTAACGTAAAAGAATCAGAGGATTCTTTCTATAGGGCCTCCTAAATGGATATTCTGGATCTGCCACTGAATACATTAAAAAAAAACATATTTGAACTCCCAACCCTTAGGGCCTACCACCACCCTCAAAGAAACAAAACTTTGAAACTGGGCCTACATATGCTTCTTCAAATCATGTTGTTGTTGTTGTTGTTTTTTGTTGTTTTTTTCACATAATAATATAACGTAATACCAGATCTTTGAGACGGGCCTTTAAAATAAACAAACACCGAGTGACCTTTTTACCTCTCCCTGTGTTGAAACACGGTGACAGTTTTGCCAGCTCGGTTTGAAGCAATCGTCAGTGTCCATTTGTGTTTGTATTTATAAATAATTAAAAAAAAAACGTTGTTAAATTATGGGTTGGAGATATTGCAGCTTTAATAAAGCTATCTGCCTGCCTGCCAGCCAGCCTACCTGTCTATGAATTCAGGTTAGACATGAATCGTAGCACTGCAATCAGACACAGGGAAATATAAACAACGAAAGGTGGAAATTCCCAAATCTAGTTTCTGTTTCCGCCTCTGCACTATCATAATAGCTACGTCATTGGGTTTTTTCAGGAATATATTTTTCTCGGGGAATATATTTTTTCAGAAGGTTTTTCCTTCTCCAGGAAATGACTATTACAGGCAATATAATAATATTTGGGTATAAATTGTTGTTACTTTGCTTTCGTAATCAGATGCAGTTAGCTAGGCCGTCTCTGTTCAAAAGAAAAGTGCAATATTCTTAAATTTTACATTTTAGACATCGGTGTCATGATGTGTTAAAAGAAATTCGGCAGACGACACAGTAAAAAAAGGTATTTTATTTTAACTGTTTTTTTCTCATATTTGTGGATAATTTCTGTTAGAATATATATTTAATCTGAAAAGTAAAGTTGACCTAGTTACCTACCATTGTTTGGCGTTTTGTGTTAACAGTATTAATGTTAGCTAATGAAAAATATCCGCTAGAAAAGCAGCGGGTTTCGAGTCTCCTACTAACACTAACGTCTGCCCCGGGCCCGGTGCCCTAGTCTTAGGAAATTGGACCCGGAGGAGACGGGTCCGAACCAAATTGGATGTGGACCCGTATAAAAAATACTTCACCTCACCTCAATCCATTTGTTTCTTAAAAGCAATAAAATATGTTTCAATCAATTAATCATAATATTAAATGTTAAGAGTTATTAATTATTTATATATAAACATATTTCAAGTAGTAGCAAACATTGATCTGAGGGTAACAGAAAGGTGAGAGAAAAGACAAATAGGAACGAAGAAATCAATGATTAAAACAGGTGAGGTGAAGTATTTTATACGGGTCCACATCCAAATTGGTTCGGACCCCTCTCCCCCGGGTCCAATGTCCTTAGACTAGGACACCGGGCCCGGGGCAGAAAAGAAAGAATTAAGAGAGAGGGAAAAAGGGAGTGGGTGGTTAAATACTGCTTTATTGGTAAAAGGGGAATTTATTGTTTAATTTTGGAAAAATAGATAATTAAATTTTGTTTGGTCTGCCTAAAAGATATGAAAAGAAATAACCGGATAACAATTAAATTTTAAATCCCAGTCTAAATTCCGGCTAAAAATGACCAGTAGAGGAGGGGGAGTAGTATCCCTGGGAAGCACCCTAAGAGATAGCCATTGGTCCGGGGACCGGATGCCGCTACCCTCTTAAGAGAGGCAGGAGAGGGGGCTGAGCCCCCTAGCAAATTGTCTACGCTACGCCCTAGCGCGAGCCCGTCCCCGGCCCACCCGAAGGACTGCCACCAGCCCCCCGATCGCCAGCATACTCATCGGATGCTCCCCATGTTGAATGTTTGGGGAATTTTTAGTTATTGAGATTAAAACAAGAAAAGAACATTTTAAAGATAGTAAGTAATCGGAATGAGACTGGTGTTTTAACGTTATTAAATTAATGCAATAGAAATCACATTTGCAACATATAGTCAGGGAGCCAGTGTAGTCACGTGGGAATTGTGTGATGAAAGCAAATCACCAAGTTAAATATGTTGGGTATATCAAATCTTACAAAAAAACTTTGATGGCACTCTGAGAAATTGCTCTGATGGCCGCCAGTGCCGCCATTTTGAATATTTAATGAGGTAAAGCCAATATCACTCCACTGTTGTTAATTTTATCTAATTAACTTTGTAGTATGTGTAAATATAGGTTTATCAGGTCGAGAAATATATTTCTGACATTTATTTAGACCTAACGCACACTTTTTAAGAGATACTATTTAGTATATCCTGAATTTAATGTAAAAAAATAACTTTTTCTATAGCAAGTGTCATGAAAAAAAGGTCTCGTGGGAATTTGGTGATGAAAGCAAACCACCTATTTCAACATCATGGGTATATCATATCTTACAAAAAGAACTTTGATGGCACTCAGAGAAATTGCTCTAATGGCCACCAGAGCGGCCATTTTGAATATTTAATTAGTTCAGTTGAACAGTTAAAAAGTGTTAATTTTATCCACCCACCCACCCACCCCCCAAAAATATATATATTTAATATGTGTAATCATATGTTTATGAGGTCAAGAAATTCATTTCTAACATTTATTTAGACCTAATGTCCACCATTTAAGAGATTCTGTTTAGTATATATGCTGAATTTAATACACAATTTCACTTTTTTTACAGCAAGTGTCATGAAAAAATTGAAATTTCGTGATGAAAATAAACAACCAACTCAATTATCTTATGTATGCCCAATATAACAAAATAAAAACTTTGTCAATTGGCCGACATAGTTGCTATTGTGAATATATAATAAGGCAATCCTAATATCAGTTTAAAACTTGATTTTATCTAAATAAACTATATAATACATTTAATTATAGTGTTATGGAGTTGGTAAATCCATTTCTAATATTTGTGCATGTTAAATTTAACATAAAAATTCACTTTTCTTTATACCATTGCATGCTAACTAAATAAAATATTTTGATCATGACTTTCATTTGAAAACAAAAGGCAATAGTTTGCCTACATAATTATGCATCAACGTTTTTTACTTTGTATTTTGTTTGGTGGCATCTGTCGGATGGGTTATTAAGAAAATATGAGCATCCAGAAAATATCCCAAATAAATTACATTTAATGGTATCAT
>JAULBS010033832.1:0-10206 GCA_032355785.1 Symmetromphalus regularis
ATAGGATCCAGGAAGCATGATCAATATAGCAGTGTTTTTAATTTCAGGGAATAGGATCCAGGAAGCATGATCAATATAGCAGTGTTTTTAATTTCAGGGAATAGGATCCAGGAAGCATGATCAATATGGCAGTGTTTTTAATTTCAGGGAATAGGACCCAGGAAGCATGATCAATATGGCAGTCGTTGAGACAGGAAGATCTTGGACAAAGGTTTTGTTTAGTGAGCGACTTCACTTGCATTACAAGTTTCTCAAGGTAGTCGGCGTCACTGTCGCGTTTGTCGTCGTCATAGACATCGTACGCAGGCTCATCAGGGTTCGTAGTCTTCACAAGATGCTTGCAGCATGTCCAGTAATGCCGGGATTTTCTTGGATCACCGGGAGTATCAAGGCGGTAAATATGTTTACAGTTTAAAATAATCATGGTTGAAGTGTCGTTAACAATGCTGCATCCCGATAGAAAAATGAGGGGTATAACAATACCGCAGTTAGGGCCGGATTGAGACCAGGTTTGAGGGGCCTCAACACTATGGCTCAACATATAAATTAAATTACATGACCAATAAATAAAAAAAACTAAATTAAAAGATAACCGGATTCCTTCAAAGGGGGACACCCGGATCCCCCTGTCTTTTTATTTTCTGATGCTCCCCCTCCCCCACCTCCCACTCAGTGTGTTAATTCATTTTAATAATAGAACTAATTTTATAATTATTACAAGGACGTGAAAATTGACCATTTTTCCCCAGTCCTATTTACCCATCACATTTGGACCCTCTCCCCCCCTTCAGAAATCCAGAATCCGCGCCTGGCCTACAACGTAATAAATGTAAAACATGTAAATTTTAGGCGCCTATTGTCCCCCAAAATTGTGCCACAGAAAATGGAGCGGGGGCGAATGCCCGTCTCCCTCCACCCGCAAGCTCTGTAGCGTAAATAAATCTTTAATATAAACCTACGCCTGTAATACAAGCTTTGCAATCGTTTCAGATACCACGTGACCCAGAAGAACGACTAGCACATGAAGTAGAAATGGTAACAAAGTTTCCTAAATGTTACTTGATGTGGCTTGGACCTTGTATTCCTGTCCTCAAAGTGCATCATCCAGAAACTATGAAAATCATTCTCAAAAGCTCAGGTGAATCTTAATGAGGCATTACTATAGTTGCAGCTGTTGTAAAAGAATTATATATTCCTTCACTCCACTAGCCGATATATATATATATATATATATATATATGCTGGGTGACGAGATCCTTAAATAATCATATCTTTTTAGTTCCTATGATGTGTTACGTTTTATGAGGACTTCCACTTTAGCCTCGGACTGAGGATTTTGATACTAGCCATTACTAATTGGTGATGATGTCACACGTAATTTATCAAATATGCATTTAATCATAAGCACAACATTTAAAGCCATAGTCGCACGGAATTTAAAGGGTTTGGGCTCTAAATATTGATTACGAATGAAACTTCCATGCATTTGTTATACTATATATCATTTTCATATCACGCAAGACATTTTAACTGAACCATGGTATAGGGAATTCCATATCGAGTCGATTGAAATTACATTAAAAATTTCAAGATCGGAACACCTTGTGGGGCGAAATAAATTGGTACGAAATGGTTTTGCAGCAACAAAAATATTCAGAAGTTTTAAAAGAACGGCTAACATATATACGAAATATATACGTCACATTTTATACACCCATAAAAATGCCCACCTCCCCCCCCCCCCCCACCCTCTACTTTGAAAACGTCCTACGTTAATGTATCAAAGGTATGTGCCTTACTGTCTGTGGGAAAGAAGCGCATATTAAAAGATTCTTTGCTACTGATGGGAAAAAGAAACCTATGTGGCGTGGCTGGATTCCTCTAAAGACCACGGGTCGGGAAACACAATATGTCTGACACCTAATAGCCGCAGAATAAACAATGTGCAGGTGTGTCGACAAACAAAGACTTCTTTCTTTTGTCGTTTCAGTGAGTCGTATGCTTCAAATACCGGTCATTTAAAACGTAATAGCAGCTGATCGGGTTTCTTCTTTTTTCTCTTTGTCTTGGAACCTAAGAGTAGCGGGATCTAGTTTAAAACGTAGTGTATCCGCCTGTGAATCGATCGGTCGTCGGATTGATCCAACCAATGGTCCAGAGCTGGTTTATCAAAGGATTGGCATGTGCTGTCCTGTCTGTGAGACTGTGCATTTAAACGACCCTTTGCTGCTTCTCAGAAAGTGTAGCCTATGTGGCTGTTGCGTGTTTCCTCTAAATAAATATATCATAATGACCATATGATTTACGTCCAAAAGCCGGTGATCAGATAAAAATCAATGTGCTCTAGAGGCGTCGTTAAATAAAACATACTTCACTTTACTTTTTTTTAGAACCGAAGAATACATACACTGGAGGTTACAAACATTTTCTACCATGGCTAGGAGAGGGCCTGCTTATTGCAAACGGGCCTCGATGGGCCAGATCTAGACGACTTCTAACACCAGCGTTTCACTTCGACATTCTCAAGCCATACATTTACGTATACAACCAGTGTGCAGAAAAACTGCTGGTAAGAGGGAGGGAGTTATGAATGGTCAGTCATGGATTGACGGAAGGACGAACGGACGGATATGCTTTATTTGTATTTAATTTTATTTATATTGCTAAGACCCATTTATTCAGAGCTGCCAGTCATAACATTGTTATTGTGGTTTTGATGGAGCTAACAGTTTGTAACTTAATCATAACTAAAATTTAAAGGAACATGACCAACTCATCCTTTTAAAGACACTGGCCCTAATTTTATGACATCAACAATTTTTAAACACTGAACATTTTATGCTAATATTGCACCTTTAGTCGTTAGAACTAGGACGACCAGAAGCAGTTTTACGAATAAATAATATTTTGTTTAATGGCCACAAAAGGCTATATTAATCGAAAAAAGGTTGAATTCTAGTCGAAATCTGACTCTCAGTGGCAGTTATTATATTAGCGTTAGTTATTTTAACTTATTACTATATTTAACCATCGACTTTGTTTTCGTTTTTTAAAGACAAAAATTGACAAGTATGCCAATTCTGGAGAAAGTTTCGATATCTTCAACATGGTGAGCCATTGTACATTGGACATCATCCTCCAGTGTGCCATGTCTTATGAGAGCAATGTACAGGATTGTGGGTGAGTTTTCTTTATCATCCAGATATCATCCTCCAGTGTGCCATGTCTTAATACTCTTATGAGAGCAAGGTACAGGAGTGTGGGTAAGTTTTCATTATCATCCAGATATCATCCTGCAGTGTGCCATGTCTTACGAGAGCAAGGTACAGGATTGTGGGTGAGTTTTCTTTATCATCCAGATATCATCTCCAGTGTGCCATGTCTTAATACTCTTATGAGAGCAAGGTACAGGATTGTGGGTGAGTTTTCATTATCATTCAGATATCATCCTCCAGTGTGCCATGTCTAACGAGAGCAAGGTACAGGATTGTGTGTGAGTTTTCATTATCAGCCCTAGTATAATGGAAATCCTCCTCCAGTGTGCCATATCTTATGAAAGCAAGGTACAGGATTGTGGGTAAGTCTTCATTATCATCCACTGTACACTGGAAATCCTCCTCCAGTGTGCCATATCTTATGAAAGCAAGGTACAGGATTGTGTGTAAGTCTTCATTATCAGCCACTGTACACTGGAAATCCTCCTCCAGTGTGCCATATCTTATGAAAGCGAGGTACAGGATTGTGGGTAAGTCTTCATTATCAGCCAATGTACATTGGAAATCCTCCACGGTGCCATATTTTATAAGGGAAAGATAAGGTTGAAATTATATTTCCCAATTAATATCCAAAATATATCTTGGACTAAAATCTGTGACCTTGACTGATCTTGTCTTTAGGGCAGGATATGTTCAACTCAGCAAACATTTGATGTCCTCAATAGTATTATTACTGACGAGTGCAAACTGTAACGGGTTTGCTCATATGAAACGCAAATTTCTCCTGGGATTGTGTCTTTTGAAGAGATAGATTTTGAACTATTGCTCTGGAAATGACATTCAACACGATTAGACATATAAAATTATATGAATGTAATTTTAACGGTGAAATGTCATCAATAGATTATATTCCGTACAGTATCTAGCAACTACGTTAAAACAGTCTCATTGTTGCAGTCTTCAAAGAATGTACTGAAATGATTTACATTTAAAACATCATACTCTCAATTACAATTAAAGCAATTTACTTCCAAAAATAAAAAACGATTACATAAGAAAATATTTAAAAAGTGCAGTCGACAAGTGTTGATGAAATCCTCATTAATATGTATGTTGAATTATAGAGAATACCATCAGTTAAATGAAACAAAACAATTTATCACCAATTAAAGCATTACTAGTATACTTAAAATGAAAACGACTTTTGAGGTCTTATTTATGTTAATGAAGAACCTTCATAGTATGGTTAAACCCTTTTATAATTTGAATGCACAGTATATTTTTTATATTGTGGAATTATTTAGTTATCATTGGTGGATCTAGGGTCCTCAAAGGGACCGAAATCCCTTCCCCTAAAATAAGTGATTTTTAAAAATAATATATTTTTTTAAATTATTATTATTATTATGTTTTGGGTTTTTTTAACGTTAAAGAATTCGAGGATTCTATAGACGCCACCCCCCAACCTCCAAATGGATTTTCTTGCTCCGCCACTGGGCACGTATAAACTGATGAATTTGCAATGTTTTATCACTAATATATGTAAATATAGAAAAATATGACACTTGTAATTATGAAACTACACCTTTAATAACTTAACAGGAGACAGTTAAAATAAACTTTAATAATTTTAATTGTCGATGAATTCTTATTTTGGTTTTAATATTGCTGATCGTCTTTTCATTTTTTAGTGACATACACCCCTATTTGAAAGCAGTCAAAGAGATGTTGGCGACATCCATTCTCAGACTGATGTAAGTAATATGTTAATGGTACTGTATGTGTTTCGCCATTGTTATATACTGTATGCAATAAATCATATACGTTTCAAACAGTGTAAAGTATACATTCAGAAGTTATTTCACACTTTGGCCTAAAATGATGTATATATAAAGGTTATGCACGATAAGTCGTTTATCTCCCTTTGATCATAATATTGAAGATAACAAACTTTGAAATTCTATGAATATTTTCAACTCTATTGTTTTGAGCTGCATGTTAAGTTCATGCTAATAAATCAGCTGAGAATAGTATTAGTTTTATAATTTGTGTCATTAAAAAATAAACACCTGTTAGAGATATACAACATAAAATTGGTTTTGGTAAGAAGACCATAGAGCTTCTTTGTTTAAATCTGCGGAGCGAGATTTAGTTAAAGCGGTAGAGGTCCACCTGAGATGCGATAGTCAGGGTTAGAGTTAAATTGCTTTGTTTTGGTAAGACAACTACGGAGATTCTTTGTTTATATCTGCGGAGCGGGGTGTAGTTTAAACAGTAGACGTCCACCTCAGATGCGATACCTCATCGGATCGACCCCCTTCAGCAGACCCGTGTGGACTATTTCTGGTTTAACAAAGGCTGTAGTGTGTTTTCCTGTCTGTGGGGAAGTGCATGTATCAGATCCTTGCTAGTAATCCAGCCCAATGTGGTGGTAGTAGGTTGGATAAACAAGACCCATTATCATAATTTCTTTTTTTCTTTTTTGCAGGAATCCGCATCTCAATCCAGACTTCTTTTTCTATCGTACTTCACATGCGAGGAAATTCTTGAAAAACTGTGACTACGTACACAAGATAGCCGAGGACGTCATTGAGTCACGCAAGGAAACACTGGTATGTTTATTATTTACTCCATATACACGATCGGAACCAGGTTTATTTCTTTACGAATAATGCAACTCATAAAGATCACCTACATGGGCGGATGCAGGAAGATTGGAAAGAAGAAGTGGTGCAAAAATATATTTTTAATACTGGAAGACAGAGGATCTAAAGTTAGTTACGATTAAATTATTAATTATAAGATACAAATTTAGGCACAATAATTAATATCTGGATCCCAGACTTTCTGGAACTCGATCCGCTTATGACCTATAGTTCAGTTTAACCATATTTGTTTTCCTAGTATACCGAACTTGATATGATATTGCATTAAGGACATTTATGATTCTGTGAACCTCAGTGATCTAGCAGTAAAATGTTGGACTCTCGAGCATTATTAGAAGAAATACATTTACCTGTAATTACTGCCCTAGCCAGCCTCATTCGTCCAATGGTAGGACACCTAACTGTCAAGCAGAAGATTGTGGTTCAAAACCCGTTGGAGGCTGGTTCACACTTCACTACTAGTCAAAATAACCAAATGTTTGACATCAAATAACCCATGATTAATAAATCAATGTGCTCTAGTGTTGTCGTTAAACAAAACAAAAAACCTATGATTCTCGACTAAGGTACACACCAGTCAACAGGTGATTTGTTTTAAACTCTCTGATAACTATTTTATTAACACATTATCGACATAACCGTTCTCTGAACGACCAGGTTATAATACATTTTATATGAAACCAGTGGCGGATTCAGAAAATCCATCTAGGGGGGCCTAAAGAATTCTCGGATTCTTTAACGTTAAAAAAAAAAATTAGTAATAATAAATAATAATAATTTTATAAATGTTATTTAAATCGCTAAATTTAGGGGGCCCAGCTCCGCCACTGGAAACGGTAAAAACCCATGCTGTGGATTAGAATTTGATACGTTCTATACGCTCCAGAAAAGAAACACAATGGGTGTACGAGAACTGATATTCTAAGGAAGACGTGAGAAATGTTTATAAGGGTCAAAAATGCTATGCTAGCCGAGAAAATACACGATATCTCTGTCCCACCTGTGGCAATCGCACAAACTTGTTTGAGTTAACATATTTTTTGCCCTTAATTAAGGTGCAACCACTTTGCCCAGGTTACATATCTCAGCCCATCGTGCTGTCTGTCTAGGTTTGAAGTTAGTAGCAAATACACAATGTGGCTACTCTTATCGATAATCAGCATACGATCGTTTGTATAAACTATCCCAAAAACAGAATAGCACAAACCATGACTTTTGACACATTACATGTAGACCACTGGTCGGTGAAAGTGGCGTACATCTTCCTTTTGAACTTTGCGGCGCACTTACTCTGGGATGCAGCCCTTACCGAGATTTAAAATCTCATGCAACGACTGAGATTGTTTTTTGTTGTTGTTTTCCTATTAGCAGCCAGCCTTGTCTTTGATGGCGTATCTAGTACACTACCGTGAGCGGTCTAGTAAACTGTGATGATACCTGCCTCGGTGGCGCAGTGGTTAAGCAATCGGTCTCGTGGCTGGTAGGTACTGGGATCAAATCTCAGTCGAGGCATGTTTTTTTTAATCTCGATACTGGCTCCAACCCAGAGTGAGTGCCCAGCAAAGACATAGTGGATAGGTGTATACCATTTACACCGACCAATTATCCACAACTGATTAATGAAAGGGCGTTGTATGTGCTGTCCTGTGTGGACTAGTGCATATAAAAGATCCCTTGCTGCTTATCGATAAGAGAAGCCGCATTACTGTGGTGACAGCGGGTTTCGTGTCTCCTTCTAGTACTAACCTCTGTCTTGAACAGAAATCACAGGAAGCTGAACTGTGTGCCTAGGACAGCGTGGTTTAACCTTACATGGATATTTATAAGCACGAAAATAAATACAACCAATCAACCGTGATGATTTATTTAAATACGAGCTCTCTTGGACAGGCAAAGGGTGGATTTGCCAACAAGAAACGTCTGGATTTCCTGGACGTACTGCTCACGGCTAGAGATGAACAAGGAGAAGGACTGACTGAGCTGGAGATCAGAAACGAAGTGGACACATTCCTATTTGAAGGTACTGTATTTGTACAAACCAGTTTGTCTTAGGACACCCCAGCAAATTGGAACCTTGCTATGAAGGTTAATAATCAGAACGAGCACGGCCCTGTATTCCTATATTAAGTCATATTAAATCGATTGGTAAATTGCTATAATTGATAATTTCTCTTTTTTTGGGAGGTGGGTGGTCGTTTAAATGCTTAAACGATCTTTTATATTTTATATGTCAATACAAATATATTAGGAGGACTGCCACTAACGGTTTCTGGTTAATAGCGAACCCATGTTTTGGTATAAGCTATTATTGCTGCTAATTAGAAAACAACGTAGCCTATGTGGAGGTAGCGGGTCTCATTTGAATATGTATGACACATGATACCCGCTCAATAAACAGTGTGCTGGTGTGTCGGTAAAGAACCTTTCTTTTTATCGTTTTTGTTATCATAATAATAATTATTATTATTATACCCGCTAAATAAACAGTGTGCTGGCGATTCGGTAAAGAACCTTTCTTTTTATCGTTTTTGTTATCATAATAATAATAATTATTATTATTATTATACCCGCTAAATAAACAGTGTGCTGGCGTGTCGGTAAAGAACCTTTATTTTATCGTTTCTGTTCTCATAATAATAATAATTATTATTATTATTATCTTTATTACTATTACTACTACTACTATTTTTATTACTATTACTACATCTATTATTATTATTATTATTATCATCATTATTTCTATTACTACTACTACTACTACTATTTTTATTACTATTACTACATCTATTATTAATATTATTATTATTATTAACATCAACATTATTTGGAACCAATGCCAGGTCATGACACTACAGCTAGCGCCATCTCGTGGATGTTGTATTCAATGGCCAAGCTGCAGGACATTCAGTCAAGCGTCCAGGCGGAGTTAGATGACGTCATAGGGGACAATTCGGAAGTGACATGGTAAGTCGTATAAATGGTAGTACAAGTTGCTCAGGTTTTTTTAACAGAGACAGGGAGTCCTGTACTTGCTAAAATCACGTGGGAATTGTTGACTTGACATTTATACCATGCGATTCTGACAGACTTTTAAACTATTTACTTTTTTGTTTGTGAAAAGCTGTACGTTTTCATGGATTGGTGTGGCTCCTTAGATGTGCGAAATGGCGTCCTTTTTGGTACTTTAATTCTTTTTATTCCAAAATTGACTGAATATGCATTTAATGTTAGCAGTTTCGACACTTTTAGTGGTTCGTTAGTACCAGAAGAGGCTTTCATATGTCCCTAATAAGAATACATATCTCAGCTTTCGGTATTGCCGAACTCAAAGCACAATTAAATGTGTAAGAAATGTGGGTGATAGTTAATATTTTGATATTTTTATTATTTAATTTTAAATGAATATTTTTTAAACATTCCATTCTTTGATTTTGTTTTTTCTTCTCATTCTTCTTCTGTTCCTTAGACCATGCCAAATTTAAAGAGATTTTTTTTTTACTCTCTAAATAGATACCATCTCGACATTGTTTTAATTTTAAGCAACATTTAAAATAAAAATTATATTAATATAAAAACACAATGCAACCACACATCGTTTAAAAACTAATATACTTTTAGAGGTTTTCGTGATTTTTGTTTAACGTTTCTATTAGGACAGTCAGTGATTCGAACAAGATCGCAAAAATAACCATTTTGTAATTTCATAAAATCTCGGACACCTTTGGAGTATTTTTCTTTCCAGTCAGTGGCCTATGAATGGTGTAACATCTCCTGTGAAATAATAATGTTGGTCTGTCTGTGGGAATGCGCTTATAAAAGATATGCTAGAGTATCATATATGGCGGTAGCGGGTTTGTTCTGAAGACCAGGAGTCGCATAAACCCTATGTTTGACAGCTATTAGCCGCTGAATAAACAATATGCTAGGATGTCGGAAAAAAACGAAAAAATAATAATTTCTTTGATAGTGACCTCAACTTGTTGTTAAACGTTTATTTATGTTTTTCCGACCATGTTTATAAATTATATCAACCTGTTTTTAAAAAAGGTTATAAGCATAATGAGTTAAGTAGTATATCACATAATACTCACCAGAAAAGATTCTCTGCTGGTAGCAGGCTCGTAGGCCGGGGGGAGTGGGGGAGGGGCACGTACTCCCACTTGTGAGCCTTATTTTATCACTTTCATGTTTGCCATTGTAACCAAAATCTGCTATAGAGTTTGTACCCGATCCATCAGTCACCCACATGGGCGTAAATGGCGGGGGGGGGGGGGGCACGTCCCACCACATTTTGGCCGGGGGGCGGCCGATATATAATTATTGCC
>JAULBS010033843.1:0-10205 GCA_032355785.1 Symmetromphalus regularis
AGTCCCCTCAAAGTCTAAATGCGGCCATAACTGCGCTATGTCGTGTTAATTTTATCTATATTCCCCTTCAACTCTGTCTTGTGCCGAGATAGGATTTTGATCACGTTAGTTGTTATGTGGTTTAGATTGTTAGTTACTATTTGTAGTTTGGGCTATTTTTCGTTCCAACCAGTAATCCACAACGGGTTTATCAAAGGCCGTGGTATGTGCTATCCTGTCCTCTAAATAAATATGTCAGAATGATAAATATGACTCACGTCCAATAGCCGATAAGATAAAAAAAATCAATGTGCTCTAGAGGCGTCGTTAAATAAAACAAACTTTACTTTAAGATTGTTAGTTACCTGTACAATTAATTAATTAATTAGGTTTTGTTAATATAAAGGTGATTTTTTAAAATCAGTAATGGTCCATATATTTTTTAGAGAGTATATATAGATACATACTTAAACATGTATAAACATTTGTTCAGATTAAATTGTTTGTTCTATATATATATCGTATATTAAAAGAGAAAACTATTAACTTTTACAAGATGTTGCAAATTTTATCTTCATTTTGGATCATATTTTCATTGATACCCCACCAAACTCTGTTCTTAATCAGTCAAGAGCCAGATGTGAACCACAGGCACCTGACGTAGGACAAATTTATTATAAATTTATTTAAATATAAATATATACATATGTTCATTTACTAGTACAACAAGGACGTTGGAGCCGGTGGGGGAGCGGAGGAGGGATGGGTATCTGTAGCCCCCACAATAATTCCCATAAATATGTTCCTTATTTATTGTTGAATTATTCGCTGGCAAATTCTGATGTTCAGAAACGGGAGCCCCTGTAAAATATATAATGAAAAATAGTATAGCATCAGTGTAATACAGTAGCGGAACCAGAAATTCAATTATGGTGGACCCCCAAAACGTCCTCGAAAAAAAAAATAAAAAAATAAAGATTTTAATAGTAATTTATTTTAAATTGCGAAATTTAGGGGGGGAGAGGGGTGTACCGCGCCCTAGATCCGCTACAGTAATATATGACTCCTCATCCCAAAATTATAACACACTCCAATCTCCATCGTATTCAAAGCATTATTATAGGCAATGCTCCGAATACGATTACACACGCACGCACGCACGCACACACACACGCACACACACATATACACGCACACACACACACGCACACATGCACACTCACACACACACACAAACACACACGCACACAAAAACACACATATACACATACACGCACACACACATATACACTCACACGCACACACACACACGCACACATGCACACTCACACACACACACAAACACACACACACACGCACACACACACAAACACACACATATACACATACACGCACGCACGCACACACAAACACATGCACACTCACACACACACACAAACACACACGCACACACACTCACGCGCACGCACACACGCACACATAGATACCAGTTGTAGCCACTGGTTGGAACAGAACATAGCCTAAATAGCAAATGGGACCACTGAGAATGATCGATCCGACGACCTACAGCTTCACAGGCGGACACGCTACGGTTTGAGCTACATCCCACTCAGAAGACACTTAGAGAGTCAAGATCAATAGTGATGTAATGCCTTTTAAAACAGAAGTTCCGGTAAAACCCAAAATTCATGTATTATTATTGGTTTTCTTGTCTAGGTTTGTTTGGAGATGTATGGGTTTGTTAGTAGAATGTCTCTACTACATCTTAAATATCAAATGTATATTTATTTGTTTTCTTCTTTTGTTTTGTGCAGAACCTATCTATACTTTGAGAGTGGGGGGTGGGGGGGGGGGGGGCCTGACAGATCTGGGACAAACTCTATATCACTCAGATATGGCAAACATACCTCTCAGGCCCAGGGTTGTAACACGCAGACGGGGTGGAAGTGGGGGTCAGATAGTGAAACCTTAAGGTTGCACACCACCATAGATATGTCATAACACATACACAATTTCTCACAATATCAGAAATGGTATGAAAATAGAATTTAAAAATGTTTAGACCTAGTTGGTAATCATTCAGCTACAAAATATTTGTGGTCTAAATATTGATTACGAATGAAACTTACAGGTATTTGTTATACTAGATCTCGTTTTCAAGACATTTTAACTGAACCACGGTATAGGAAATTCCACGTCGTATCCATCGATTTTTTTTCACATTTCACAGAACTCCTCGTGGGGAGAAATAAATTGATACGAAATGTTTTTGCAGCTACAAAAATATTCAGAAGTTTTAAAATAACTGCTTACGGGGGAATACCCGTCACATGACTCGAAATATATATATATACGTCACACCTTCAACGGAAAAAAAAAGTTTTTTTTTTTTTCGATTTATTTTTCCGTGAGCATTATTAATTATTATTTTTAAAATATTGATAATAAACGAGATGCGGTGGTTATGTATGGACAAATCAAATGTTTATATTTAAAATTAATTCTTTGTTTGGAAATTAATTGAATCACATGTCCGTGGGAGTATGCGTTTAACCACAGCTTTTAGCTACGTATCTGTAAACGTACACACCTCTGAGGTTACTTTTTCTCGTAGTCCAGGAGACAAACATGCTTATTACTAATATTAATTGCAGTTTGTCAAGGATCTGATATATTTCCTACTAGCGGCAAGGTCAAGAAATGTTTAGGTATATAATGGTATACACTGTGCCATATTTATAAAGGGGTACTGGGGGGGGGGCAATTGCACCGCCCCCTACACCAAAGGCCTACGCCCCTCCGACTAAGGACTTATTTTATTTAATTTCATTCATTTTAGTTCATTTTTTATTTGTCATGTCTAATTTCTATGTTGAGCAGCCCCTGAACCTGAAGTGCCCCAGCCCTTTCTCCCCCCCCCCCACACCCCAAGGTCTAAAACTGCCATCTTACGCGCTTGTTATCTCCCATTTCACAGTAAATTCCACAATATCGACTGATTTTCGTCTACAACCAAACTGACAGATTTAACTTGTTAGAAGTTGTACTATCGTCTTGCAGCTCAAATCATGTGACTTCCATGTGCTCTCATACCACCAGTTTGTTTACAGATTCTTGCTAAAAGTAAACATCCCCAGTCCCCTTGAAAAGAGGTGGGGGGGGGGGGGGCGGGGGATAAGTTAGAGCAATAACCCCGAAGCCCGTGAACGCCCAAGAGACCGTAAAAATTAATATAAAATAGATTTGTAAGTCTCAAGTCACCAGGGAACCATATGTAGCACCCAGTCCTGGGGCCTACTATCCTTCTTGACAGCCCTGGACATCCCTTATAACTTCTTTTTAAAGCATAATTAATTCGTATATGTGATTTAAATGCAAAATAATGCATGTTTTTACACGAAATAATAATACAAATCTGACTTTTTTCTTGTTTCAACAGTTTTTATAATAAAACACATTTAAAACAAAAAGTTAACTAAATAACTTTATTGTGTGTGTTCCTCAAATAAGTCATAAAGTAATAGTTTGACACCTCATTTAACCATTAAAGAAATGGCACTAAAATCACAGCTTAGAATTATTTATCTGTGAAAACACATTTTACAACTCTATAAATGTACATGTATTTTGTTTTAATCTATATCAGTGATCATGCAATTCAAGTCATCCACCGAAACAGGTGACGTAGTTCTCAAAATTGACCTCGGATGGTGGCTCTTTGATTTGGTGCCTTGAGCTCAGTTGCGTAGCTTCCATTGAGGCAATGAGGTAATTGCCTCACTAGATTTTTTTGTAGAATTTTTTTTAATGTGATTAATATTAAAGCGCCCATTTAAAAAGAAATAATTCCGGACCAACCCCCTCCAACCCTAGCATTTTGCCTCACTAGACAAAAGACCCAAGCTTCGCCAATGGCGTTTTAATGTTATGTTAAATTCAGTTAAATGCACATTGATGGACCAAACTCCAGACATGTACACGGTCTGACATTGTTCCTAAGTAAAGAGGAATTTCTTGTTATTAGGCCTACTGACATAAATAAACAAAAACATATTATTTAAAAACCAATCTCAGATTCAATAATATAATGTAGTAACGAATTTTAAAAGAATTAAAAATAAATCAATAAATAAAAAAAATCCCACTCTTCAATTGATTAAGGGAACAAAGTGTTTATTTTTACAATTTGTTTTAATTAGAGTTATCTCCCTTCCTTTGTTAAATTTTTGTAAAAAAAAAAAAATATATTTTTTTTAAATGGCAACAGTATTGATCCTGCATTATTAAGGAGAATAGCCTTTCTTGATAGTGGAATCCCGTCATTGTCGCTTGCTGCAATTTTATTATTATTATTTATTATAATTGTTAATTATTATTATTTATTGTTATTTTTATTGTTATTATATATTATAATTATTAATTATAATTATAATTATTATTATTAAAAATTATCATTATAATTATAATAATAATAATAATAATAATAATAATTATTATTATTAAAAATTATCCCTGTAAACAGTTATACAACATTTTGCTTTTTGTGTTCAGACAAAAAGACCCACGTTCCGGGAAGATTTAAGAAATTAAAACTGGGGCACAAAATACTGAAGACTGTTTTTGTAACACATTCATGGCAATCTGAATGGTAAATCGAACGTCTTGATTTTAGAAGTGATTTCAACGTAGTCTTCGTGATTCAGTGTAGCGTATAAAGGATAAAATATATAATAAATTAAAATGTTACATAGCATGTGGATGGTTATTCTATGGGAGGTGGAGGGTGACTATTCTATTATAGGAGTTTCACCCAGGAGTGAATATTCTATGGGGGTGAAAATATTATCTCACACTGGTAGCAACACAGAGTGAGCGCTCCTCAATACTCAATGGGTGAGTGCGCACCACTTGCTCCGACCACTTGTCCATAACTGGTTTATCACGGGCCGTGGTTTGTGGTATCCTGTCTGTGAATAGTGCACATAAAAGATCCCTTGCTGCTTGTCGGTAGTGTGGCATTAGTGTGGCAGCAGCGGGTTTCATCTCACCTACTAACACTAATCTCTATCCTGGACAGACAGCACAGGGATCTGAATTGTGTGCCCATGACAGCATGTTTGAACCTTAATTGGATATAAACAAAATACATTTAATCAATTTGGTTGGTTGGTTGGTTGTATTTATTTTTGTGCTTATATCCAATTAAATTTCAGGCACGCTGTCATGGGCACACAACTCAACTTCCTGTGTTGTCTGTCCAGGAAAGAGGTTAGTGTTAGTAAATCCGCTGTCGCCACACTAATGCGGCTACTCTTATCTTACAGACACGATAGCACAAAGCACGGCCTTTGGTAAACCAGTTATGGACCACTGGTCGGTTATGTAAACATATCCACTGAACCTTGCGAAGCATTCACTATGGGTTGGAGCCGATACTGAGATTAAAAATCCATCGACTGAGATTTGATCCCAGTACCTACCAGCCGCAAGTCGGATAGCTTAACCACTACACTCGGGATATAATCGCAGTGTCGGTATTCTACGGGATCTCATTATGTATTCAACCTAACGGTGACGTCACAATTACTGTTATTATCACTGTATCCAGCCATCTGTGGCGTCACGACAGTTAATATGGTGGTTTCGATGACGCACTGTTAGCACAACGACTACGTTTAGCAAATCGTATCTGTAAATCTAGCTAAAGTACATAAAACATAGGCCCCTATTGTAAGATTTTCGCAAACATAGCAACGCTTGACTTCACGCAAACCTCGAACTCCCTTTTCAAAATGCTATGTTATATGGTATAGCGTAATCATGGTAATGTTTGTACCAACTTCAAAGGCCAAATTGACGATAAAAATACACAGAACCAAACCAGTGTTCAATATCAAGTAAATCTACTGAACCTAAACACTTTAGTTAAACACCAGTTCTGTTTAAAATTCAAAATTACTTGGTGCTTTGGGCCTGAAAGGCTCTCCGTTCCTCCCTGACGATTAGCGCACCTGCGTAAAACGACACAAGTGCACACGAAATTATGACGTCACGGCCGCTAACCGTAGTCGTCCCACTAACCGTGCGTCATCGAAACTACCCCAATATCTGATAGGCACCGCCCTTTGATGAGCTAGCAAAAGTAAAGTTTGTTTTATTTAATGACGCCTCTAGAACACATAGATTTTTTTATCTTATCATCGGCTATTGGACGTCATCATATGATCATTCTTACATATTTTTGGGTTCTACTGAGAAGGAACCATCCGATGACCGGCCGCTTCACAGAGGGACACGCTGCCGCTTCAGCTACGTCCCGCTCCGGCGTCACGGCAGTTAATAATTATGTGATAGGCACCGCCCTTTGATGAGGTCACTAAATTGTGATAGTGTCTGTTAATAGTTTATCTTGCTCATCAAGCGTTATAGTGTCTGTTAATAGTTTATCTTGCTCATCAAGCGTTATCGCGTACATCACGATATCGTGTCGTCAAACCTCGCCCACAGTTAACGACTAAAAGCATATAACGTGCTTGTATCTGCTCAAGCCAACCCGGTAATGGATATATTCTCTCCACGTATGTCCATTACGTTTAAAAACTAACAGTCATGCACCGTGCAATTACAGCGATTAATTCCGTATCAAATGAAATGACTCGGAATATCGCGTGAAATGTTTGTAATGTAATAGCTTTAATGTCAAACAAAAACAAATCTGACAATGTAATTGACTTGAAACATGAAATAGGAAGAATGGCACTTTTAGATATAAGACAAATTAGTGTTAAAAGGATTTTTTAATATTTTTTTTATATTGGTGCAATGGCGGATCCAGAAAATCTATTTAGGTGGACCCTAAAGAATTAATGTTAAAAAACCCACAAAAAAAAACACAACATTTTAAAATGTTATTTAAATCGCAAAATTAGGAAGGGCCGGGCCCCTTGGATCCCTACCAAGATCCACCACTTTCATTTAGATAAATTTATTTTTACACTAAATAATGACGTAATAAAATTTGAAGAAAAATGGAATAATTGGAAATAATTAATTATATAGAAAACTGAATTTGTATTTCTAAATTATTATTATTATTTTAAAATTATCGGTAGATTGTATTATTATAACTTATAGATTTGTGCTAGATATTAGTAGATTTATATAATTATTATTCATATATTGGAGACTTTTAAACAACTTAAATTTGATTTTGTAATTTTTTATCCAATTATTTTGAATTTGTATATTGTTGTATATAATATGTTTAATTTATTCTTGTCACTATTTTATATGTACTGTATATTTTGTGGTAAAAAAAAAAGTTCCACCACTTTAATAGTTGACTACATACTACAACGATTCTGAGGAATATCATTTGAGCACTGAATAATAGGCTTTAAATCAAAAGTATGCAACATTTAATCAAGTTTCGCGTTGACTAAAAATCTCATTTCAGGCTATATACAAAAACCGAACGACAAAATTTATGTTCTAAACCACATCTCAATAAACTATCTGACGCAATACTCAGCATAATAATGATATCAGGTACTTCTGTTCGAAAAATTGAACAAATTCAGACAACTGCATTTAGGTACAACTCTACTCAAAAGAAACCCACATATTCACGTATTTAATCGGACCGTGAAATTTGAACTTAATGTTAAGTGGCGTTTATAATTATAAAATGTATGCAAATTGAAAGATATGTCAAAAGTGATTTCTTTCTTTCTTTCTTTCTTATTATTTATTATTAATTTAATTTTTAAATACACATACACACACACAAACTCGCACGCACGCACACACGTTTTCAAAATTAATTTTTTTGGTGACCCTCTTGTCGTAATGTAAAGACACAATTGTAGCAGATTCGACTGTATATCACAAAAAATGTATACTAAATCAATTTTTGCGTTCTGACATCAGTATAACAAACAGTTTTTCATTCATGGTTTGGTAACATTTAAAATAAGGAAAATATATCAATAAATTTATTCAAGAACCAAAAGAAAGAAAGAAAGAAAAAAATGCTATGATATTCTATTGAATATATGTCTTTTCATCTTAATTGCCATTATTTCTGTAAATTTTTTGTATTCCTCTTATGTCACCGAAGGTGCACTTGAGTGAAATAAAGTTCTGTTCTGTTCTATCATAAAGAACAGCAATCTTAATCACCTAGATAAACAAACTAAACGAAAATAACATCTTCTCATCTGCTGTAACATTTTCTCGTCTGCTATAACATCATCTCGTCTGCTCCCGTAGGCTGTTCAAAGACAAATCGCGCGCTTTGCTACCTGTAATGCTTTTCAACATCTTACATCAATGAATGGTTCTGTCTTCTAATGATTAAATGCTTTCAAGGAATAAAGACTGCTGATCTGTAGAAAAAATACTGGTTGCTGCCACATCAAAGCAAGCACGACGTGATCACTCAATTTTCCGATCAATCTGCGCAGTCCTCCAGTCCACGAAGCTGCCCACAGATTAGCTTCAAGAGAATCTCGGCCATTTGAGCCGAGTGTCTGCCATCAAGAGCCATTATGCTATTCGTTTAATCCTCTGTTCTAGAGGCACTAAGCCTCATCATTACCCTCCTTGTACAATGCTAGTGCTGCAACTTGCCACTATTTTAGAGCGATCGATTCTGTAATAAACCAGTGGCACAATATGATGATGGCTTTGGAGGGTGGTTGCCCACACCACAAACCCCAACTTTCAGCTATGACTCCGGGTATATAAATGTAGGAATAGTTTTGGATTATTCCATCCATATTAATAATTGCCACGGAAGGCACCATTTAAACACCTTTTAATAGAATGATGTTCTTAATAGAAGACATTGGTGCAAGAATCCTGTAAGCCAGGTTGCGGCCATTTTGAGAAAATGTGATGGGTTACCGGGTTATGACAAACATTGAAAATATAATGATATGAAAAACTACTTTCCGGCGCTCCGATTCTCCAGGATTTTTAATGTTATTCTTGGTCATAAATACTACCAAAAACCGTTGAAAAACCTTTTGTAGGAATTTGTTTGGGGTTCAGCCCATATTTTTCATATATTGACCCTACTAATATCTTATGGTAATAACGATATGGGTTACCGGATTCTTGCACTCAATCAAACAGATGTTATGGAAAACATATTTTTATGCACTTTTGTATTACTTTAATATGAGTTTCTTTATGAAGGTAGTGTTTGCTTTATTAAATCCATTTAGTGGTTCATTGGTATAATGGTACCAAAAACGTCAAATTTTAAAACACATGTGTTTACGGGTACTTGCGAGCAGGTCTTCAGTTGTTTGATCTAAAATACAGTAAAAACTCCCCAGTGCTGCTAAGCAGGCGCATCCATACCATGATTTTAAACTCTAAGTTTGAATCTAATTAATCTGTCGATACAACAAACATGTAACTGTTATCATGTAGTATAGCCAAAACCGAGTGGGAGTGCACGAATGACTCCCTCTCGAAAGGATAACAGCGTTAAATTCAGGTATTTTATAAATAAATTCTGACCTTGACCCCTCATATCATGTGAATGTCAATTATATACTAATAGTCTTAAAACTGTATAGAAGACGTTCACATACAGGAACAGTTTCACGAAGAGCACTTGATTCGTGTCTCCTTTATATTTATGTAGTCATCATGGGCGTAAATCCCGAGGTACGGTGGTGACACATTCCTCCACGTTTTGACAGGAGAGATGCTTACATAATTATCTCCCCTACTTTTTGCTTCGAAAAATTAAATTAAAATGCCTAAATAATAATCTTTTCCAGTATTTCTCTTTATTGTGTCAATGTAACACAACCATGTGGTCTTAGCGCAAATATACCGAAGTAGACACAGGGCGTCTATAATGACGTCAATCCTGGGGGTATGGGGAGGGATACATCCCCCACGTTTTAGACAGGGGAATAATCCTACAACCTCCCCATTTCCATAAAGCTATTTTTGCCCTTGATAGTCGTGCATGCACTGGCAGCGGAATATATGAATGTGACCATTCCTATGACATGCACATAGCATTATTGACAGAAGGACCACTGTCTCCAGCTTTAAACGCATATTCCCACAGACCCTTGACCTAATTAATTTCCAAACAATGAATTAATTTCAAATACAAACATTTGATTTGTCCATAGAAATACTTCATTCAACTACTTACATAACTACCGCATCTCGCTTATCATCAATATTTTAAAAAA
>JAULBS010033849.1:0-10205 GCA_032355785.1 Symmetromphalus regularis
TGAATTACGCGGCAAAATTGCTGGTAATTATGTTTGTTTATAAAACATGAGATTTTCTTATCAGTCCCCCCTGAATTCCATGGCAAAATTATTGAAATCCACGGTAAAATTAGCTATATTCTGCGGTAGAAATTGGGAAATTCCGCGGCTAATTCTGCAACCTAAAAATTGAAAATAATGCTTAAATATTTACATACTGGAATGGCTGGCTGTGATCAAGGAATACCAACGCTTTTATTGAGTCTGAATCGAAAGAATGTGAATTTTTGTTTTTTTTAATTCTGATTTTATAATTACTAAATAATTAAAATATAATTGCTTTTAACAATATCTTCTTAAAAAAAAAGTTATAACCAACAAACAAATCGCAATATCTAGCCCATTTAATGAGTTGCCTACTTTAAAGAAACAACTTTCTAACAGTTTCAGTTTATTTTTTCTAAAATGTAATGTTTATATTCATTATGAAGAAGTGTTTTAAAACATCCATGGCTTAAAATGACAAATTCTGCAAGTTTTCTGCATAAAAATTGATTTTCCGCAGATGTACGAGAATTCTGCGCTGTCATTCAAATTCAGTAAATTTTTCCGTGAAATCACGGAATTCAGGTGGGACTGTCTTATGGTGGAATTTTGATAATTGTGAAGAGTTGTTTTCTTATGTCTCTACGTGTCATCTGCAACATTGCTCAACATTGCTCAACATTGCTAAACTGTTGATCCTCGGAGATGAATATGGATGCAGTAGTTGAACTTCTGTGTTTGGGAGCATGGCAATTATTGCTTTGGTTTCAAGAGAGCACCAAGGCAATTTTGAGGACATCAGCTGCACAATGGCAAATGCAAGTTTCCGATGGGTCAAGTGGGGAAAAAGGGCACGGAAATACAAACCAATCAGTATTTCTGGTGCTGAGCTGTACATATTAAACTGTAATTATTTATACATCCTCATAAATTTTTACAGTTTAATAAAGCTCAGCACCATATATATTGATTGATTTGCATTTAAAATGTTAATGAATGACTGAACCAAATTTAATCCAATGTGATAGGAATATTCTACCAAACAGGGTATGTTTAAAAAATATATTAAATTTTTATTTTTTATCAGTAATTTGATTTAATTACTGCAATATATGTCTTTTCATTTATTAATTTTTTTTTTAACATTATTATATATTTTTTGTTATCTGGGGATATTAAAACGAATAATTCAGGAATTAATTACTGCAGTAGATGTCTTTTCATTTATTAATTACTCTTTTTTTTTTTATATTATTATTATATATTTTTGTGACTAGCAGCTGGGGTTATTAAAACCAATAATTCACAAATTAATTACTGCAGTATATGTCTTTTCATTTATTAATACTTATTACTCTTTTGTTTTTGTAGCTGGCAGCTGAGCTTGTGTTAAAACGAAGAATTCAGGAGTTTGAAGCTAAGTTTGTTCCAAGTGATGAAATCAGTGAAATGTTGCTTGATGCAGAGCCTGTAAACAATAGTGAAACTTCTGGTCACGCATCAGGTTTACTTGACAAATCCCCTAGTGATTTTTATGAGGAACTCTACGAATACTTTGGTGACAGTTTATCTGTGAAAATGCCAATAATGGAGTTGTCGAAAGTGTTCAGACCTGTAAAAACAGAGGAGAAAATAAGTGTATCAGATCCGGAAGGATTAAAGACAGGAGAACAGCTTCTTGAGGATTTTATGGAACAAGTTCGAATTCAATTAAAGTTGGACGAGGAAAGGCGTGAAAGGGAACAAAAAGAAAAAATAGAGAGAGAACGATTGGAAAAAATAAGACAGGAGCAAGAAAGGTTAGAACAGTTGAGAAGGGAAGAAGAAGAAAAGAAACGTAAAGAAGAAGAAAGAAAGCGTAAGGAAATGGAAGAAAAGCTAAGACGTCAGGAAGAAGAAATGATGAAAAGAAAAATTGAGGAACAACATCGAAGAAGGGAAGAACATCTTCGGAAGCAGGAGTTACGCAGAAGGGAAGAGCAAGAAATACTTGCACGAAAGACGGCAGAAATGCGAAAACTTGCCGAGGAACGAAAAGCTATAGAAGAAAAGCGAAGGGCTGCTGAAGAAAAGCGAAAAGCTGAAGAAGAAAAAAGGAAGATTGAAGAAAACATGCGAAAGGTTGCACAAGAATTGAAAAAAGTTGCAGAGTTAGAGCGAAAGGCTGCAGAAAGGCAAGCTAGGGCGGAGGCGAAGAAGCTGGAAGCATGGCACAGTGATCAAGAACAGAATGAGGAAATTCACGACCAGGATGCCGATGACCAGCAGGATGAAGACCAGCTCCTGGAGGAGGAGGAATCAAAAAACTGGGAAGATGAGGAACAAGCAAGACTCCTGGAAGAAGATCAGCAAAGATTAATCAAAGAACAGCAAAGAGTATTTCTTGGTAAATTTTTCCTTCTAATTGTTAAAAAAACAAGGATTTATTTATACAGTTAAGCTGCATGTTCAAAAATGTGTCAGTGTTTGAAAATGATATCGTAATATTATCAATTTGGAAAGGATCAGTATTTAACACTAATATTATATACTAGTATATATACTTTCTCCATTTGATGTTTTGTCTCATAACTGATATAGAAACTATTAAATACAGGCATAGACCTTAGCGGCAGTTCTAGTACCAATTTATTAATAGTAAAGATTTTTTAGTCACAAAATGAATTCTGTTGGCCATTTTGTCTGAATCATGTTTCATTTTTTAATAAAAATTAACATTTCTATAAAGAATTGACTCCGTGCAGTTTGTTATTATTAAAATTGGAGTGAATTAAATAATAATCAAAAGAAACACTATAAAAACTAAGTTGTACATTATTTTAATTCTGCACATTAAATTGTTTACTGCATATTTTCTGTAATGACTAGCACAAAGTTAATGATGTAGGAAGGAGATTCTGAATGGTACAGCAAACATAATTATTTCCAAATATTGGATTGAAAAAACTTTTGATAAGGTTTGATAAATAATTCATATTAAAATCAGTTTTTTAATAATACCTTACGATTCTGTTGAAATTCAGAAAAATAATCAAAAAGGGCATACCTGTAAGAAAACGTTTCCCCAAAAATAGTCATTTTAGGAGAATATGTAACTTTTTTGTATGAGTGACTGAACTAGTTTTTGCTTTTAACAAATTGAAAGTTGGTTTTCTGGTTTGTTGTTTATCAGTGCTTTGCACCTTTTGAATCTGTGTATAAGTCAACTTCTATTTGTTACTTTTCTTGTTATTTTCTTTTTACAGAGGAGCAGGAAAGAGTAAAACGATTAGCAGAACTCGAGAGGTTAGAAGCAGAAAGGATTCGTAAAGAGGAAGAGGAGAAACAGAAACTAGAACAAGAGCAACAAAAACGACGATACGAGGAACAGAGAAAGTTGGGAGAAGAAACAATAATGCGGCGACGGCGGTTGTCACGACAGGAGGGGTTTTACCGTGAGGATAGTGACAGTGACACTGAAATCAAACCAAAACATCCTCGGATGATGCATTTACCCACTGACAAAACAGAGAAAATTCTTGAAAAAAGTGTTGAATTGGAGCCTGAAACTCCAGCTGTGGCAGACATAACCAGTACAATAGCTGATCCAGCTAAAGGAATTAAATTAAAAATAAAACTACAACCTCGTCTAAAACTTCAGTTAAAACAAGACAAAGGTTCAGGAAGTAAAGAAAAAATATGGGACAAATCCATCGATAAGCATAAAGACTCCAAGCAAAGACATAAGCGTAAGCATTCAGGTAAAAGTCCCAAAGACTTTGATCCATTTGAGTTTGATAAATCTGATCCTGAGGAGAACCGCGGAACAAGAATGAACTTGACTCCTTTGCATATATACTCTCCAAGTGGTGAAAGTAGTGGTTCAGATAGTACAGTGAAGAAATCAAAGTTGACTTTAAAATTAAAGGTGCCTTCGAAAGAGACAGTGTCTGAATAAATTACTATTTCTTTTAAATATGGAATGTTTGTTGCAATTGGTTTTAACTGATGTGTGTGTTAGTAAAGTTTGTTTTATTTAACGACGCCTCAGGATCACATTGATTTTAATCTCATCATCGGCTATTGAACATAATCATATGGTCATTCTGACATATTTATATGGTGTCCCTAAAATATGGACACAAAGGAAATATCACTATTGTAACTAACAATATATATTTTGTTTGCCCCACAGATTAAATATGAGTGTGTCCAGACTTTAAGGACATCCTGTATTTAGAGGAAACCTGCTGCTGCCACATAAGCTACTCTTTCCAATAAGCAGTAAGGGGTCTTTTATATGCACTATCCCACAAACAGGACAACATGTACCACAACCTTTGATGAACCCATTGAGGACCACTGGTTGGAACAGAAAATAGCCTAAACTGCAAATGGGTCGACTGAAAAGGATCGATCCGAAAACCAACAGCTTGTTTACAATATAAACTGGCTTTTAAGTTTGCTTTAATTATACAATGTCGGAGGATTAAAAAAAAACACCTTCAATTTAAACAGATTATTTAATTCACCTTCGTGATTTTAGTGTAATCAGATCCCTAAATAGTTAACTCCATTAAGAAACTGAATGAGAGCAGTCCATTACTCACCTAAAAATCATTCTAGGTGAAACATTTCAAAATGAGAGCAGTTGTTACAGTTTAAAAAAATTGTGGATTATAACAAAATGAAAGGTGAATAAAGAAACACTCGCCACTTTCCATTTTCAGGTGAGTGAGGTGAATATGGAGAGGTGAGATAAGGTGAGTGTGTGGTGAGGTAAATTAAAAATACATTTTCTGTTAGTTTGTGGATACCAAGACTTAAGATTTAAAATAATTTTTTAAAAACAAGTATTGAAATATTCAGCATTAATTTTAGTTAAAAAAAAGGTTTTATAAAAATTACTCAAATTAAAAATCTGTAAGGGAATCCACTCTCCATAAAAAGGCTTCTATTTTTGGTAGACATGCTTTGATATATGTAATTGGATTAGAGGTTATTTCAGTGGTCTAAGGGGAACAACCGTGTTTAATAGGTATTTTTAAAAATAAAGATGTAAAATAGAGTTATCTCTCTTGGACCAGTAATGGTATGTTTTTGTCAATTGTTAGGCTTATTTATGTTAACTTCGATTCTAATTCTCTATCTACAGATGATTTAATAATGTTATTTATTATTTAATTATAATAAACATTTTTAAAAAATGAATTCTTATAAAATGCGTTAACATGTCGAAAGTTCAAAATTCATTAAAATTTTATAAAATTTAATTAACATTCTCAACTATCGGTAACTGTTACCAAATCCTGCCATCTACAGACTAATACGTTGTCGGTTCGTATGTTTTCAAGTATTTAAAACAAGTTCAAGATTTAAAAAAACTTTAAAAAAAACAAGAAAGACGCACCAAAAAACAACCCAATAAGACAAAACAAACAGAATTTAGTTTTTCGTCCGTTAGGCACCCACTCCCAATAAACGAAACAAACTTCTATTCTCGATTCTTCAGTAATACGCGATATCAAAGGTTATTTTATTTATTTTAATTTCAGTTTCCTTGCTCAGTGATCTAAAGAAATGAACTATAATAGTACCAACAATTTTAAAACATTAATATATGTAAACAAGAGTTATCTCTCTTAGACCATTATCAGTCACTTTTAATTTGTTGAAGTGACATTTGTTTCTTTTTGAATAATTCTTTGTAGTAAAACAGTGATATTTTACAACTTGTAAAATTATAAATAAAATAAATAGCGTTTTCACTTCACGTAAATTGGGAATATGTAAATTAATCTGTATGCTTCAATAATTATATTTCATACGCATTTTACATTATGTCAAATTGAGTTATCTCTCTTGGATCACTGACAGTGAGCTGTTTATTTATTTAATTTTTAACGACACCACTGGAGCGCATTGATTTATATACTAGCATCATCGGCTATAGGATGTCAAATATTTGATAATTTTGACGCACGTAGTCAAGTGTGAGTCGGTCTCCAACGAATTTTAAACCATTGTCTTCAGCTTGAGAGTTGGGTGTTCTAATTTAGTCATCTGGTCAATTAAAAAAAAAAAAAAAATGTTTGTTTTATTTAACGACACCACTAAAGCACATTGATTTATTAATTTTCGGCTAATGGATGTCAAATATTTGGTTTTGAACCCGTCTCGTCAGGTTGAGAGTCCGACGTTCTACGGCTGAACCACCGAGGCTTACTTCATTTGGTCAAATGACTGGACATTTTAGTAATTTTATTTTATAATCGGTACTTCCCCCCACAGGGACTGTGGAAAGATCCAGGGAGCAGTGAGACATCAGAATTAATTTTTATTTTTTACAAATTCTGTGACAAAATTTGTCACAAAAACTTGAGGAACACGTATGCTTTGCAAAGAATAGAATTAACATAAGAGTTATACACGAAAGTCTGATTTTTTTCTCCCTTAAAGTGTATAAAGAGTGTCTTTTTATTTAGATAGAACATTCAATTTCTCCAGATTTCAATTTTAGCTCATAGCAGTGTGGTATATTTGTGTGCGAAAAGGTCATAACATTTTTTGAAATGTCATGGAAAAGTTTTTAAATTTGATTCTTCTACATGATAATCGCTCATACTTTATTAAAAACTACACCAGACACAATTCACCAATCTAATTGTGTCTATTCAACCACTAACTCGGCAAGCTGCCAATCACGTTATGATAACTTTGTCATTCGCTATCTGTTGAATGACGAGACAACGAGTGGTAGAGATAAAACACAAACACAGACAACGATCGGGTATCAAGTGGGGCTGGGAGAGGGGGTGTGGGGGGGGGGAGGTGGGTATAAAATCTGCGGAAATTCCAGACGATTCAAGCGCCTCGTCTGCCTCAAAGTAGCTACGCTAGAGTTTGTGTGTGTATTATGTATATTCATAAGATCTGTTAATTATTTCTCTAGAATTTATTTAATTTTATATTGAGTGTAGACTGATTGGGAGAGTGACCCACCCCACTCACGCTATCAGTGAATTAACTTCTGTTGACTTTTAAAAAACAAATGAATCATTTACAGGACCCGCGGTGTGCATTTCAAAGTAGGATACTGGTCACCGCGTTTAAAAATATTTTTATTCAGGAAAAAATAATAATAATACTTTAGTAATGTTTTTATTAGTTGTCCCCTAAAATGTGGGGTATGCCCGAGCCCCAGTCTACCCCCTCTCCAGATCCGCCGTCGCTTATCTTTAACACAAAACAATAGCTCCTACATATTTAGTCATGACCTAATTATTGACCTTGTTCCATCGGTAAAAATGAGGATAATCTGATTAATTTCGGTCATTTCCGCAGTTCTCGAAACTCGGCCGATTTTGTGTAGTGTATTTAGAAATATAGGCGCTCCGAAAAATTAGACTGGTTATCGTTGTTTTCTATCACATTACATTTACTAGTATATAACTTTAGATATAAAAATCAGTCTATAAAGCGCTCGCCCTCCTGAATGTGCCACTGATTGGGTAGTTTAGATAGTCGGAATTGGACGAAGTGTTCCGAAATATTGAACAAGGATATTGTTTCGATAAGTACGTGGTAGAGTACTATGTCAGAATGGAGCGAGTTTTATTTAAAACGTTTTTATTTTTAACATTCATTTTCGCTTGTCCCCACATCCTGTGCATTCATCTGGCAAAGCCTGGACAAGTTCATCTTTCATATGGACGTATGTAACGTATTTTATATTTTCTTGATGGTTACCAAGTTTATAATGTTTTTATCTGTCTTATTAATATATAAATATTTATTATATTTTAATAGAAATAACATTTCAAATGTAATTTGGAGTGTAAACATGCTTGCATGTAACTATTGTTTTATGAAAATTGTTGAGTACTGAAATTAAAATAATTATAATTTAAAGTACTTAACAAAATATTAAAAATATTCAACATATCATAATCCGTTGACAATGAAAATTGACGGAGCGACGTGATTTTGAGATGATTTAATAAATAATTTATAAAACACTTTTAACAGCATACCAAATGAATAGCAGGACCGGATTTAGACCTTGGGGGGCCCGGGGCACTTCAGGCTCTGGAACCCCTAGACATAGAAATTAAATTACATGACAAATAAAAAATAAAATGAATGAATAGAACTAATATTTATTACATTTTTCAAAATAAAGGAAGTCCTTTGTTTTAGGCTGGGGTGGGGGAGGGTGGGGCCTCTGGCAGGTGAGGGGGCAGCCAAATCAATTGCCCCTTATAAATCCAGCCCTGTGTTCACTGAAGAAAAAGGTGACATGGTTGCTGTTCGACATTGTTTTTTGTGCATTGTTATAACAGTAGGCACATTGTATAACATTTTTGATCAGCAGTTACAGCAAGATTTACAGGTAAGTGGCCAGAAATTGTTTTCAAATGGGCTTGTAAAAAGAAATCACACTGAACAGACTTCAAAAAAAAAAAAGGGATTTAATATTGTATCCTGTCTAGGCTTACATATAGTTATATTAATAGTGAAAGCAACATATTTTGCATCAAGATTCTGTGACTAATTAGTAATTAAGTCATTAGCTAGACATTTTTCACCACGGTTCAGTTCTTAAAAGGCATATTGCCACTGAATTTAAGGGAATTTGTGCTCTAAATGCTGATAACCAATGAAACTTACATGCATTTATTATACTAGATATCATTTTCATATCACTTGAGACATTTTAACAGATCCATGGTATAGGAAATGCCATGTCGTTTCATTCGATTTTGTTCACATTTAAAAATTTCATATTTCAAGATTGGAATTCCTCATTGGTGGAAATAAATGGATACGAAATGTTTTTGCAGCTACAAAAATATTCAACGTGACTCGAAATATATATGTCACACCTTCAACGGAAAAAACCATTATTTTTTTCTTTTTCAATTTATTTGTCCATGAGCATAATTCATTATTATTTTTAAGATATTATTAATAAGTGAGATGCAGTGGTTATGTAAGTGGTTGAATGAATTATTTATATGGACCAATCAAATGTTTATATTTAAAATTAATTCTTTGTTTGGAAATTAATTAGGTCAAGGGTCCGTGGAAATATGTGTTTACAGCCAAAACTTAAATTTGTTTCTAATAATGTGTTAAGCAGAAATTAGTATAGTCTTGTACATGTAAGGATTTTTTTCTTTTTTTTCTAGAGTATTAGTAAAACTGATGCAACTGCAATTTGTTTCATAAAACTGGTGAAATTAAACTAAACCAAAAACAAATATTTTAATTTAAATTAGCTTTAAAATATTTTGAGATGGCTATTAAAATTAGTGTGGTGTGGAGTGATTGATCAGAAACACATGTAGATTTTGTTTTTGTTAAATTCTTCCAAATCCTTGTGGATTCTCCAACCTCATGTTTAAAAGAATCCAATATTTTTACAATATGCCAAGTGCCAAATTAATTAAGAATTTTATACTAATAAATAATAATATCTGAATATGGAAATCATTTTTTTTCTTGTATATGTTGCCTGATGTATTTATATTGGTCAAATTAAAAATATTTTAAAAATTAAATATTTGAAGATCGGTTTTATGGGAATCTAATTAGATTCCTTTGATTTTTATTTATAGAATTTTTAGGGGAATTAGATTCTCAGATTCTTATAAAAAACCCACACCTTAACACACTTTTTCCTTTGTACCCAATTAATGTAAGTGATAGAAAAGACACTGCACTGTGGTCTTTCTGCAGGTAATTCTAGTGACCTAGTTGTCACGTGGAGCACTCAAAATGTGACCAGTGATTCTGTTGTTAAATATGGACTCCGATCAACATCTCTTAACCTGGTGGCTTCAGGATACAGCACAAAGTTTGTAGATGGCGGAGAACTTCATAGCGTACGGTTCATTCATCGAGTCACTTTAAAATCACTTAAACCTGGACAACGGTATTGTAAGTACTATGAAATGCAGTTTCTCATTTGTTGGATGTTCATAGTTGTCATATATACATCAGTTTGTGAGGTGTCAAGTATACAGTAGAACCACATTGTCATACAAGTTGTACAGCTTTTCCTGTTTATTTGTAAAAAAAAACCTGGGTAAAATAGGTTTCTCTCATTCTTACGTATGTAATATAGAGTTATCCCATGAAAGAAAGCTATGAAAGAAATTTCTATCTTACATGGCAAATCACGTGCGCGTAATAACTTG
>JAULBS010033860.1:0-40143 GCA_032355785.1 Symmetromphalus regularis
TACACTATATAGATTGACCAATGTTTTACCGAGTTAAAGCTGAGAGAAATAATTACTTTGTTAACATGTAGACTGTGAAGTCTATTCTACACTATATAGATTGACCAATGTTTTACCGAGTTAAAGCTGAGAGAAATAATTACTTTGTTAACATGTAGACTGTGTAAAGTCTGTTGTTGCTCCAGACTATAGATTCACACTGCGAAGCGGCAAGGTCGGTGTTGTGCACGAGAACGCGTTTCTTGTCCCCGTTCAAATCACATTCGTGGATGACGTCTTGATTGTCACACCAGAAGAGCTTCTGACCTGTGTAAAATAGAATGTTTGCTATCAGTACCAGCGAATAAAAGTGACGGATAGGAACCGGGTTCGAATCCCACTGGCTGATACATAGAAGTTTAATCAAGCTCAGTGAGACTGTATTATTAATTATACCGAGATTTATCCATGGTTTCCAGCTACTGGTTCATAACTGCAATATCAAAGGTCATTGTTTGTTCTATCCTGTCTCTGGGGATAATTAATTCAAGGTTGTATCTGGTGTCATCTTTTCAAGTATCTTTAACCATTGTCTGCTGGATAGGCAATTCAGGTAACTAAGAATAAAATTTAGGTATGCATTATGTCATGTAAATTATAAACAGACATACAATTATATAATGAATATTTTTTGTGCTTTGCATGTTTTTGATACAATATATGTTCGTACGTGTACTGGAGTGAATTGTGAATATATTCTGTTCATACCAGCCGTATCTATGGTAACTGACTGCGGACGCGCCATCTGGTAAGATACAAGTGTTTCTCTTCCGCTTCCGTCATACCCAGACCGTTCAATGTTCCGCAAGAAGATATCAATCCAGATTACATGTCTGTAAACAAAAATAGATTAGAGTGAAAACATGTTTGTCTGACTGTAAATCTATATTTTAAAACTATAGTATATCTCAGTATCTGAGATATTTTGTTCTTTTAAACCAGATACTAATAATGTTAAACCAAAATGTGGTTTTCTCAGTTTTTACAATCATGTGTATTATACTTTTAAATATATTCCAAATGGAAAAGTGTCGTGCATAAGTGAACAACACATGCTGTAACATTTTGTCCATGAAAGAATAATCAAAATGATTGAGCCTTTACTCATTAAGCAACAAAACATACCATGAGACTGTATCTAGTACTATACAATTCGAATATTTTAACTCATGCACCATCATCAAAACATCCTATAACGCAGAGTTCAATAGAAAACAATCCATATGTTTTAAAGTAGCAAAACATACCGTGATACTGTGCCCTATACTAAAATTCCATATAATTTTACCTGTAAACTGCCAAAACACGCCGCAATAATAGGCCCAACACAAAACAGTCCAGATGTCTTAACATATAAACCGTCAAAAATAAAACTTACCGGGACACGGTGTCCAATACTAAAGATCTGGGATGCCTGACGCCTGTCACTATAATGTTTCTGTGGTCTCCGCTTGTGGTCATCACGTTGACAGTTTTCTGCTTGTAGTCCGTGTAGAAGAGGAGTTTCTCCTTGCTGTCCAGAGCAATGCCTTCAGAAGCAGCTGATTCAGAGGTAAACATTGATCAAACATTTACAGACAAAACTATCACATGCAGTTTATATTTAACTGTTTGGCCCAATTGTAATATGGTTTTAGTGTATTTACAAATGTTAATGTTATAATATAGTTATAAAATGTCTTAAATATTAGTGCATTTTGACTGAGTATCGAGACCAAAAAGTCACGAGTTTAATTATACATTAAATGTAAAAAAAATATATTTCTGAACTTTTTTGATAAAACAGAGTTGTTGTTTTTTTACTGGGAGCATATGCTCATTATTTAAAATAAAATGTTTACTTTCTTAGAAACCTTTAATACATTTTTATGTATTTATTAGTGCTATCTCTTACTTAAATTATTTAAAATAATAAACAAGACAAAAATATTATGTTATGTAAATTTTAGTTACTTTTGTTTTTAAATACTTGGTTCATACCAAAAATAATGTATCACCTATACATGTACAATATTTGACTTTTAACAGCAATTGGTTAAACAAAATTCCGGTGTGACATTAAACAAATATTCCTCATACCTAACTGATTAAGTTGATTCCTATACAATTATGAATTATCGTCTGCCTGATTCTTACCATGAGTGAGTAGTTTAATATTAGTTCCCTCAAGAGTACATGAGAGAATCTGATTGGGGTGTTCCACCGCGAGGTAGAGTGTCTGTGAGGTTAAATCAAAGATGGCGACGGTCGGATTGCCCAGGTTGGAGAGTGGAAGTTTAACGGCACTATCCATCTGAGGATCGATAACGAACACACTTCGAGTTCCAAACTCGGTCACTAACAGCTTCGATTCAACTACAAACAGAAAATCGTTATATATTATGAAAAATAATAATTGAAAAGAAAAAAAAAATCACTGAATATACAGCGTGTTTCTGAAAGGTTACGAATACCCTGTTCCATCATTGACACCAAGATTGAATGCAGTAGTTCTACTTGGTGCATTTGAAAAACTTCACAAACACTATATTGATCATATGATAAAATGGGGCTTCTATTTATATTTATATTTACGTTATATTTTATTTCCAAATGATTGATATTTATTATTATTTTTGATACAATGCTGCATTATACGTAAACCTTTTTTTAAATATAGCCTACATATGTAATGAAGACAGCATTCGAACGACTTGTACTGCAATTCAAAAAGCGAAAATAGATAGAAAACTATTACATGTAACAAGTTTGATTAGCTTACCTGGTTTCTTATTTGTTTTGGGATATGAACATTCGTATCCTCCCTTTACTTCGCGACAGATCCCATTGTATAGGCATGGGTTAGGAGTACACGCTGAAACAAATGTTGCCATTACTGAGTGGTTATAAACATATTTAAAACTACTGCATCTACACACAATCACTAATGGTCCTAAATATATAACGTTTTACTGCTGCTGCTGCTACTGCTGCTGCTACTACTGCTGCTGCTGCTGCTGCTACTACTGCTGCTGCTGCTACTGCTGCTACTACTACTGCTACTACTACTACTGCTACTGCTGCTGCTGGTGCTACTACTGCTGCTACTGCTGCTGCTGGTGCTACTACTGCTACTACTACTACTACTAATACTACTACTACTACTACTACTACTACTACTACTACTGCTGCTGCTGCTGCTACTGCTGCTGCTGCTACTGCTGCTGCTGCTACTGCTGCTACTACTACTGTTGCTGCTGCTGCTCTTGGTGCTTCTCCTCGTGTTCCTTCTCTTGCTCCTGCACCTACTTCTGCTCATAGAGACCAGTATTAAATACTAACAAAATGCTACAACTGCTAATGCAATAATTACTATTTTTGGTACAAGACGATTGCAATAACAATTCGTATAAATTGTTTTTCCAACTGCTTTTCTTCACCTAATTTCTTATATTGAATTCTGTCATCGGTACCAAATCGATAATAGCATAATATTAATAACCACTATTATTAGTGAACAGTAAAACATGTATGTAAGTTGTAAGGTAAGAATAAGTACCTCTGGAGCACGTTACAAGATAGTTTTTGTTGCAGTTGTTGGTGTTGAGGTCGAAGTAGTAAGATTCAGGACACGTGATTTTTCTCCAGGTACTTGCAGCGCCGTCACAGTTATACACAACAGCACAATTGCCAGCATCTCGCTCGAAAACGCCATCCACGTGTACATTGCATTCTCGATTGGGTTTCTGAAGGTGTACCTCAGACGTCCACAGTAGAACTGAAAAAGAAAGTTTAGAATTGATTTAACAGCATCGTGTTCAGAAAGATTACTAACAACCAAAACATTTATTTTCTATTAAATTCTTCTTTTTATTTAATATTGTTGTTTAAGTTTTTTTTTTTTTTTGTGGTTGTTTTTTTCGGGGCATTTTATTGGGGGTTTTGAGGTGGTTTTTAAAATTATTATTCGTATAACATTCATATAATTATTATTATTTTTATTTTTTTCGGGGCTTTTTGTTGGTGGTTTTGAGGTGTTTTTTTTTATTATTATTCGTATAACATGCATACTTACCATATTAGAAATTTTATATAAAACAGTAAATATGTTATGAGATACATTTAACATTTCCTGCTTATTGTAAACCGATTAGCATCTAAATTTAAACTATATAATCTCGTTATTGACAGTGTCAGTACGAAACGTCTACTTATCTTGTCAATTATGTATCATTTAACAAAACTGCTGTGTTTCAGTCTCATTGCATGTCATCAAACTAAATCTTAACTCCACTTTAGTTTACATTAGTTATGTCTTACTCAGCATATAGAACTGTAAAATATACAAGAATATAATCAAACTCGACTTAAGAAGAAGAACAAATAATTAGTATAAAGAGTAATGTTTATGTAAGAAGATAATTAAGATAGAAAATGGAATTAGTAACAACGGTAAAATAGACGTTGGCAAGGCTACTATATCGCTAAAAAAAGGGGTTTATGACAAGGCTTCATGTCATAAAATGAATACGCCCGTTGTATATTATGGCTCAGTAAAATAATAATAATAAATAAAGAAGAAGAAGAAACACCTCTTAAATTACCTGAATACATGTATAATTTTAAAAACTACCATGGTTTTTAGAAAATGCAACAGACCTATTTTGAAATAATTATAAATTTGTCAAAACAAAATGGCTACAGTGATAACTCCTGATATAAAATAACCCAAGCTCTTTTTATGATAAACAAACAAGTGACTTTTACATATGATGTTCTTTACAGAAAACATGACACTAATGTAAAAGATGAAATGTAAATGATATAACCTGTTCAAACCATACTTACTGGGAGCTAATATTATAGATATTTTGAAGAAAGCCATAAGTATTCCAACCACATCTGTATGTGTGCACTGTTTTAGATTTAGAAAACTGACAGAATGTGTTGTGTTTAGGTTAGTTTTTCAACGCAGATTTGCCTCGAGGCATATACGTTTGACACCAGAAAGGTATTCTTTTAGTGTTCAAGTGACATGTTTGTGTTACAGAACAATAAAATACTTTGTAAGAAACTTGAGACAGGCATAAACAAAATAATAAATAAAAATTAATTAATTATTTAGTTAATAAATTAATTTTTAAAATTAGAGACATACGTATTTTTGGTTAGTATGGCCTTTTTGTTCCTCACACACACACACACGCACACAAACACATACACACACCACACACATACACTTATACACATGCACCACAAATGCACACACCACATACACATACCACATACACACCACATACACGCCATACCACACGCCGCATACACACACATACCACATATACAAACACTACACATACACACACACACACACACCATAACACACACAAGCACACACTACACACACACATATTAAATTATGAGTTGTGTATAATATACTCTACCAAAAACGAAAGTATGCATATAATCAATAGTTATTTGTATCATAAACTAGACGACATTCATGGTAGAAATTCTGCAATTAAATAACCACATCATTTAGGAGAAGGTATGTGCAGTAATATCACAAGCTGCGCACGTGTTTGCTGCCAATGGACCATTACTGTGACTACTTCATGAAACAAAAATATTTCAACATGGACACTTTCTTTTTTGTTGAGTTTATTAAAACATTAATACAATTATATATTTTTTTAATAAATATCTATAGATAATAACTATACTAAGCCCAGCTATTTCTCAACAACAAAAGGCTCACAAAAGGGTTGCAGAATGCCTGTCCACGTTCTGTTTTATATCGGCATATTAAGGTACGTGATGGTGTTCGTGTTCCACATTTTTCCTTTTTAACCCTTTGATATGCTACTTTCATCCCGTTCTGACAGCACCCTCATCTGTTAACATCTTGCCGTCCAACTCCACATCCCAGTCCTTGTATCTCTAATCGCGACAGGTGCTTGTCTCTTGTGGATATCTATGCCATACACCAGTCATTCTCCAGGAACTTTTGCTGTGGGCGTAATCTAGCCACTTCGGGGAGGTTTCAGTGGTCGCTTCTGGCATTGTTAAGAGGCACTTGCCACCATCTACTCTGTACCCTTACTTCTGGCGGTCATTAGTTAGTGCCGTGGGACAGACCAGCTTTATTTTGGGTTCTGTTTGTGTTTAGGTTTTATAAATTTCTTTGTCCATTTTTACATACCACTCTTTCAGAATTGTTAATCAATTTAAGCAGATTCACTATATCGTTCATAATGTGTTCCTACGCACTTAATAATTTGTTCAATGCTATTGTCACTTTTATTCAGTCCTTCTACAACTCTATCACATATTTCAAGCGAATAACTCTTATATAGTTATGTTGAGTATATATTATAATTACATGCTGTGATGCGTTACGATATGTTGTGTTTGTTTTGCTTTAAACTATTGTACTGAACATTAAAAACAAATGACACAACAAACATAGCTTGTACGTAAGATGTATACTATATGTTGTGTTATGTCCAGAGCTGGATTTAGACATTGGGGGGCCCAGAGCTCTTCAGGTTCGGGGGCCTCTCAACATAGAAATTAAATTGCATGACAAGTAAAACAAAATAAACTAAAATGAATGAATATAACTAATTTTATAATTATTACATTTTTTATAACGGATTTCCTTAGTCTGGGGGCCCTTCTGGCACTGGGGCCCAGGGCAATTGCCCTCTTTTCCCCCTTATAAATCCGGCCCTGATTATGTCTGATATGGCAGTGCTTATGCTGTATTGATTGGTTAGAAAACGTAGACAGTCACCCATAACACAACAACAAAACATTATTAATTTTATCAGTGAAAGTTTTAAAAATGTTTTCAATAAAACTGTACGTATCTGGAATACTATTATCATAGTTTCAATATTTAATATATAAGAAACGTACCTTTAAAAAAGTTTTTGTTTGTTTGTTTGCTTTCTTGTTTCAAGTTTTAGATTCGAACTTGGAAAAAAAACATTTTGGTTTTGAATACTACATTAAAGTATAATATAGAAAATGTAATAGGTTAACATTTTGCTATATGAAACTTAAATGTAATTAGCTATATCCTTTGAAATTCATATACTGGTTTGTTTTGGCCATCGACTGAATCTAATTTTATTATTTGGATTGAATCGCCTGAATGAAAGGAGGAAGTTACTAAATATCCTCTTTTTTATTACATCCGGTTCCGCTTTGAAAAATAATAATTTGGAGGATTAAAAGGAAAACATAATTTAAATTCTGCACATTTGTTGAAACTGTCAGTTATGTTTGCTTTTTATATTTTGATATCATAGGCATCATTAACCTGGTAAAAAGATGAGATTAAATCTATGCATTTTGTTTGGCGTTAAAAAGTTGTGACAGACCTTGAGATGAAAAAATTGAAATCATGGAGATCTTTTCTAATTTTAAAGAAAACGTGTTTGTTCCGTTATACCTTTCTACAAACCTGATTAATGTTCACAGATAGGCCTGCAATATAATATGTAAGTAGAATTGTCCTGGTCAACAATAAAATAATTAGCATTTTATCTTTAAGACTAAGTTTAGCTATCACAGTCACATAGGCCTACCGGTTATTGTGACACAGACACAGTCAGGCCTACTATCGAGACCCCAAACTGTGTGCAGCTTAACGGTAAAATGCATTTACAATTCCTACAACACAGATAGTGGTCTTTTTTTAAGAACGACCAATTAAATACAACACATTTTAACCAGTTCGCATGGAAAATAAAGTAACTAAATGTTAAATACACTGATCTTGGTAAACAAAAAGACTACCCTGTCAAAGAGACACAACGTCGCATGCCTGAAACGACATGCATTAAGGGAAATGAGCTATTTTGCGCATGCGTGTCCTATGTCAGTTGTCAAGGTCACTTCAATTTTTAATAATGTTTCTGAATAATATTAGCTTTTTTTCTTTCTTTTTTTCTTACAAGGGAAAAAAAGTAAAACTTACCAAGAGCAATCAGTTCATAATTTCATATCCATCATCACTTTCAGCAATTGATGTCAAGTGTGTTATAATAATTTAAGTCCCCCACCCAAGGAAAAAACAAAAAAATGTGTTAATATGATCCATAAACATTCACTACCAAATGCTTAAAAAGGACTTAGGGGATAATAAACATCTGAGGTACATTACTAACTTTTTCAATCTCGTTGTTGAAAATCATTTGGATTGTCGCAAAAATACAATGTGCCATGCACAAGAAAAAAATCACATGGAGTTAGAGGTATTGCCAATATTTGTAGCGACATCCAGCCATTTTTTAAAGGCAATATTATTTTGATTGATAATGAGTAACCACACATCAGTTTTAATACCTGTGTTTCCAAATGATGTAATTTCCAGTCCACAAATTTTAATTAGTCCTTTAATGAGAATACAAAAAAAAAAAAACCACCATAATATAAAAGGAAATTAATTACTTCAGAAATGTCTTTCATAACATAATGGACTAACATACTGCAAGGTTTATTTTTTTTTCTTCAAGTTTGTGTGGAAATCTAATATAATATAATATTTAAAGAATAGCTTTAAGCAAAAATACTAATTTAAATGGTTACAACTTTAAAATGATTCTTATTAAATTTACACCCAAAATAAAAGTACCTGCATGTCTTAAAGTTCTGAAAAATGCTCAATTAGGACTTAGCCTAATTCTTGAATTGTAAAAAAGATTTCTATTGAATATTATAATTATGTTAAATACTTTCATTTTAAGTAAGAAAAAATGCATTGAAAAAATTTATATTGTACAAACTAATTTTATTTCATTTATTTAAGAAACAATGATTATGACAATAATTAGTAACAGTATCCTCGAGAGTGAACTGAACGTTAGGAGTTACCTCCCTTTGTGAAATTGACAGAATGTGTTAAACATTATTTCAGACTGTTTACGTGGAAATACAATTACTATCACGATGTAGATATTTCTTTAAGACTCAGAAGTAACTAAAACATAAATAAAACCGGCGTATATATACATGTCAATTACCTGTTCTGACCAAAAAATTGTTTAAAAAAATTATTTTTTTCATGCTTTGCGTCACTTCTGAAAAACAAGTATGACAAATAAGGAAAGGTCGGTCAATCGACCATCCAACTTTGTATATTATAATTTATAAGGTCAAGTATTTTTAGCACAGCACTGAGTAATTGAGCAGGCCTGTCAGTGAGGTTACTTTTGATGCTAACAATGGCTAGGCATTGTGTGCTCCCCCTAACAGCCATGGATGTTGCCACTATTTATCAACTGTTTGTGACACTTGTTTTTGGACAATCTTTTCTCTGGATTGAATTTTATAAATAGAACATCTTCCACATAAAATATATGGTGCATCATTTCAAATATGATTAACAGAACAATAATTTTTAAAAATAATTGTTTGTGATCCTAAATGGGAACAGGTAGGCCTTACATGTATATATACTGGAACTGGAAATGCATTTTACATCATAAACTTTTATGTTAAAATATCTAGACTAAATATCCATCCAGATCTCTGTTGTCCAGGATTAGCCTCATTTAAATATTTTTTAGCTACATCAAAATTATCCCAGACATTTTTATTTATAACAAGTGCACAGTCACTTGTAGAAGTTGTCTTGGTCTGCATAGAAATCCAGATTGTGCTGATCCTGGTTTAGACAGTCTTTAAACTCTTTTTGTAATATGAAATTCCTATAAACATTATGCAGTAGTATGTAAAACTTAGTTTTATGTCTTTATTTATTTTGAAATATGAATCTTATATGCCAGGGTTCGAGGTTAAGTGGTCTGCAAACCACATGTTGTGAATGTTTGTTACCAGAGTCTATGTGTAAGCAATAATTTATTTTATAGGTAATCTTTGATCACTGTCAACATGCCACTGATTCGAGAGTCCAACCAGTCTCTCTTTGAGCAGATTGAGGATGAATTGCCAAGATCCACATTTTATTATATGCTGATTGCAATCCTGCTTGCTCAAGCCTGGACAGTGTACCTGACTTACTACCACTCTCGTATTCTTGGCGTCATAATTACCCTTGTTATCAACAAGTTGGTCAAGTATGGACACATTCAACTGGGTAAGCACCTGTCTCATGAATAATATTGTCTCACTTCTAAATGTTGGCCACTGAATTGGATTATAATGATCAGTACAGTAATGACCGACCCAGTATGTTATAAAATTAGAATTAGATAACCAGATTAAAAATATATCAAATATATGGGTAACAATTTAGTGTAAATTTATTGTGTTTATTATTTTTTATACTGCTGTTTATAGACCGCGATAACCAAATTGGACTTGCACTACTTAGGCATTCATAACTGTAAGAACCAAAACAAAATTACATTGATTAAGTTGAGTAACTAAAAATATGTGAATGTGAACATTATAAAACATTTTAAAAATTCATTTTTATTTTTAATTTCTGTTTTGTAATTTTTAACAACAGTATTTATTACGAAGAATTATAGTTTGTCAGGATATGTTCTAGTGCATCAATTAGAAAGAAATATTCATGATACAAGTTTGATTGCTAATGACACACTGTTTTCATCTGTTACTTGCAGGATCTGTATCATTTTCTGTTCTGTCGGGAAAGATTATGTTCCGAGATTTTCACTTGATAACAGAAGACTATTCTGTGCGCATCCAATATGGCTGGATAATATTCCGATGGTGGCGACCTTATGTGTACAAAGAAATAACAGAAGGTATTTAGTCAATGTTAGATTATTTGTGTACTTAAAGTACTCAAAGTCTTTGAATTGTAACATTTAACCAGCAATCTAAAACAGGGGTCTAGATGAGCGGTCGCCCGCCTGCCCGAGTCTGGTTCAAATCGAGTCAGGTGAGCTCAGTATTGATAATCATCCGACCCGCTGGCCACCTTAGATTTCTCCCAAGTGAACCATAAAACTGAACTCCAAACGTTGACAAAGACAACGATCGAATCACAGATTTCATCTGCTACAGACACCATTTTTGCACTGCTAGTTCGCGATAATGCGCAAGACTACTGGCTTCCGGCCTCTCCTCACGAGTTTTTGACCTAGATTTGAACAGACGGTCAGCCATGTGGCATAAATTTACCACTGGCAAAAATAAATTAATAATACTAATGAAAACAAACAAGCAGAATTTGCCACGTTTGAGGGCACTGATACAAATGACCTTGTTATGCACATTAAATCTTTTTATATTTGGTTTGTTTTCAGATTTTTCACATTCTGAAACGAGAATGTCATTGTATATGGACCAACTGGAGTTTCATGTGTACAATCGGTCAGCAACTTATGCACATCTTGAGAAGTTGTTTGGCTTGAAACCACAGATGAAACCTGATGATGAGGGTGAAAGAGCTGAAAATAGGTATATATGAACAGCTTTTATTTTCAGACCAAACTAAGATTAATATTAAATATATAAAATAAAATAATATTATTGACTTTACAATATATTTTTAATGTTACTTAGAACTTTAAATATTTTTCATTCTGATATATTATTTAATGATGTACAGATAGTCCACCAGCCATGATATATTTTCTGATATGTATCGTGGAATCCCAGTAATGGTAATAATTCTACCACTAGTCTCTCAGTAACATTCCAATCATTGTTGTTACATACATATTTTTAGGATTACTGTTCCTCAAAATGGTATTCACTGGCGAGATCTGGTTCCTGTAATCAAGGTGGACATCAACTCAGTAAGTGTGGGATTTGTCTTTTAATACAACTGAAAATAATATACATCATAAAATATTAGTATATAACATAAATAACTGTATGCAATTTAAAATCCTTTATTTAATTATATAAAAATATATTTGTTCTGAAAATGTACTTATCATTAAAAAAATGTATTTCATTGTATTTTGTTTAGATATATGTAACATTTTGTTTTCCAGTATCTCTTACCACATCTTTATATTGTTATCTTATGTAGTAGCATAGGATTGTTGTTGCTCCTTCAAGCCTCAATATTTATTGAGTTATGCCCCTTAACATATATTTATTATATTGTGATGGTTGAGTGAATTTGGTTGAGTAACATCTTAATACTGTGCTATATTATCACTTTGATTCCTTTAACATTTGTGAATCAGAAGATTATAATGTTTCACAATATATTTTGTTTTATGCTCCATAGGTACATAGGATTATTTAGTTTATTTGTAGATTAATGCAGAACATCTGTGTCATTTAATATGGTATGTTACAACCTATGTTATGTTGTTTATATCTTTATATCTACAGGGTCGCTTAATATTTGGGAATTATCTTGTACCATACACACTGATTGGTAATTTTGAAGAAGCTCATCTAGTGTACACGACCAAACCAGCATCTACTCCATTTGATCAGTTCATGCATGTGGTCAAGTGCAAAGTGGAGAACATGCGCGTCATGTTGGTACCAAGCCCTAAGTATACAGGACCTGTCGACGAGTAAGTGACTTCACTGAGTCAGTATTTTGTTACTCAGAAAATAAGTTCAGATGATATTTATTGGTTTTTCCTTCTTTTTTTTTCAGTTGTAGACACAAAACTCATAGACCATTGTGCTTCTAAACCAAACAAAGTGATGAACCATATTGATTATATTTTAAAATAAATTCATATCTAGAATTTTTGTTTTCAGAATATCTACAAAAAAAACTATTTCAGTACATAATTAAACTATGATATTATTTTGTTATTTGAAGTTATAATTTTAAAGTTTGACATTGGGAGAATGGGTACATCTCTTTCTTGTGTAAATATAAAAATATAATTGAAAATCATTATTTTATTATCTTCACTTGTTCTTGCAGACCTCCAAGGTTCATGGGTGAGGGATTTGTTGTGTTGCAGTCAAATGAATTTGATATCTATTTCTACATGGACGAAGCAGGTATAAGTGTAAAGTAGCAACTTGTATGACACATGGGTAAAACTAAATAAGAATAAAAATGTAGGGTGCATTTGTGTTGTGGTATTGGGTTTTGTCTAGGAATGTGTAATAAATTACCTTGTTTGACACAAAGATTAAATAATCTACTAGTGTAATGTTAAAAATTCCTTTCTTTGTCAGTTGAAATCTAACAAATCTGTAATGCTTTTAATAAATTAACTCATTGTTTATTAACACACAGTTTGATTATGACACACGCAAATTAAGATTCTTGGGCTCCTTGTATATCCTAATAAATTACATTATTATTTAAAAAATGCTTACAATAAGAAAATTATATTTGGATATCAAACAGAATATCATGTTTGGGTAATATAACATGAGCACTGCTGTTTACTTTGTAGGCTTGGTACCTCATGAGCCAGAGCTAATGGAGATGGCTGATGGAGAGGTTGTAGTGCGACGGACATACCCATGTTATGGAGTTGACATCAAGTGTGGCAAGAACACAGATTTTAATTACGGTCCCTGGGTGGATAGACAAAGGTACAGATCATATATTATTGACAAAAATTGATGTTCAGTTTCTTCACTAATTTATTTATCAACAAACAACAGTTTGTAAATAAATTAATAGAAAAAATATTTTTTATTACCAAACTGATTAATAAAACTATGTTTAATAATGATTTGTATCCACAAGCAATGGTTTGTAAATGAAATACGATAAAAATTAATAGAAAATATTATTTTACCAAACTGATTAATAAAACTATATTTAATAATGATTTATTAGTTTTTTTAAGACAAATTGTATAATTATGGAATCTTTTCAAAATATGGACACATTTATTGAGCAGTTGGTAATCACGCTGAAGATTTTGTGAAAGGTTTTAACTTTGTACTATTCATTGTAATAATTTCAGAGAACATCTTTGGAATTTTTTTTATCCTGCTGATTATCAGCCTATGAAACCAAGCCTGGAACCGAGTCCTGGAGAGAAACGCAAGTATCGGACATTTGAAGTGAAGATGACAATCATTGCTGCAACCACAATTGACATTCTCTTCACCAAAAACTCAGTATGTACAGAAAGTCATTGTTTCATTGGGATCATTATAAACTGATGACATCCCAGCACAAACAAAAAAATCCTTATTGGCTATTAATCATATTACTTAGACTATAGTGTACAGGGCTTCAGATTGTAAAATTTCGCAGCAGTATACATCGTGCCCAAAATGCATCCACCCAAATTATTATCATAAGAAAATAAATAAACGAAAAAGGAAAAAACAAAAAGAAAAAAATATATATACACTCTGAACATATGTTAGCAGTATTCTTAATTATAATAGAAACATTGATTAGAGTACGGATTTAGTCAAACAATTACAGACATTACTGATCGGTATGTAAACTTAACTGGTTCCTGTGTATTGGTTCCAAACAATCACTAAGACACTTATTACTTTGCAGCACTTCAAAATTAAACCAGTTAAGTTAGTAGTCATTGCTCGCAAATAACCACATTGTGCCCAAATGAATGCAATCTAAAGCCCTGAGTGTGTATGTGAAGATGTTGAGAAATACCATGCCACATGTTGATCATGGTAATGCTATCTGATAACTGATAAACATTGAGTGTGTATGTGAAGATGTTGAGAAATACCGTGCCACATGTTGATCATGATGATGCTATCTGATAACTGATAAACATTGAGTGTATATGTGAAGATGTTGAGAAATACCGTGCCACATGTTGATCATGGTGATGCTATCTGATAACTGATAAACATTGAGTGTCTATGTCAAGATGTTGAGAAATACCATGCCACATGTTGATCATGGTGATGCTATCTGATAACTGATAAACATTTAAAGACATACATATTTCGTGTTACATGCTTAACTGAAACTATTGGAGAAAAGTTGGTGCACTATTATGTGAAAACAGCACACTAAAGTGTGTTACACTGTCTTAATAAACAAATAAAATATACTTGACTAATTCATCTCCTTACAAAAAAAGCTGTAATTGTATTTGTATGGATATAAGATTTAATAGTTTGAGGAACCAATGAGGGTAGAATATCTTCATATTAAATAATATGTTTTTAACAATATTTTACCTATTTGAAATATTAGCTTACCAGAAACAAAGTAAGTAAAATGATCTGATTCTCTTATTTTCTTTTCATCAACATTTAATGGCTTACTTTTTTAAAACTTCAAGCATGGATCTTTTGTGTTATATGTGTTTCTTTTTTTTTTTTAAACCAGATGCTCCATCATAAATAATGAAATTAGTTAATCATTTTACCATATATAGTCAAAGAACGAAAACAAGATAAATAGTTGATCAGTTGTTTTGACTTACTGAGTATGCCTTTAAGGCCATATGCTAATAAATAAGAAAACTGTTTAACTGAAGTGTGTTTGAACTAAATAATCTTTATTTTTTGGTTGGATGGAAAAAGAATATACAAAATTCATATTGAGTATTCTGAAGCTCATATATTATGTAACCTGTTACTTTCCATGATTGTTATTAAATTTGCTATAGCCAGTGATAAAATTTAAGAAATAATTCCACTTGCATATGGGACCAGTAGCCTAGATAGGTTATTAGTTCTTAGGAAAACATAATAGTCTCCCTTTATTGGCTGGTACCATGTGAGTAACAGGTATATGTCACAGGGTTCCTATTGTCATTAACTTGGAAAAGTTTTGAAATTTGCTAAATACTTTTCAAGGGTTTGAAATATTTAAAACATTTGGTTAAAACTGAAAAGTCATGTCAAATTTTAGAAATTTCTGCATCAGCCAAGATTTTTTCAGTCATGCTTATCAAGAGTGCGAGTGATCACTTCTTGTGATGCATTATGTCCCTGAAAACCATGTTTTTCACCATTGAAAGTCTTTGATTTTTTTTTTTCCTCCGTAAAGAGTATAAACCTTGTCTTTGTTTGCACATAGAACATTCAGGGTTTTTTTAGATATCAATTTTTGCTCATTGCAGTGTGATACATCTGCACATCTTTACAGATTTGTTTGTGAAAAGATCATTAAATGTTTTGAAATGTCATGGAAAAGGTTTTGAAATTCGATTCTTGAAAGTCTACAGGAACCCTAATGCCATCTTTACTAGGACACTGTTCAAGAAACACATAATTTCAGCAATATATCTCTGATTGTAAAATATACATTGATAAATTGATAAATAAATGAAATTAGATTCTTAAACAAATGTATTTTGTGAAGAAGAAAAAATCTACTTACGAAGAGGACTAGTGTCTGTTACGTTTTTACTTGTCTCTAGTGATTTCTCCTCGCTTAGGGCATCAGGGCATACTAGTTTCTGTTCCTTCTGTAGTGCATTCTAAACTGAATCAGTAGTTGAGATTGTTTTGTTTGTGTAGGAAACGCAGGCCATACACATGAATGCCAGTCAGGGTTCATACATTGAAGTGATCGTTCCATGGGTAATTGAAGAAGCTGGGTATGAGTCGAAGGTTAAAGGTCAACTAATGTTGTTAGATGCAACAACAAGCATGCCATTCCGATCTCTAGTAGAATGTGAAACACTGGAGGTAAGATATGTTAAATATAACATTTTAGTATCTAGTATTATTTTCAGCACAAAAGTCAAACAAAATATTGATACATTTTATATGAGTATGAAACAGATAATTTAACCTCCTTTAGGGGATTTGAATAAGAGACACAGCAAAAGTCCATTAGGAAGTTAATTTGAAATTGCCTCTTCATTATTTGAAGAAGAGAGATGTGATAATATTGTAAACACAATAAAATTACAAGTGTGATTTCATGCCTGTCTCTCACTGATATTGTCATAAGTTATATGACTTGTTTTGCCTATAGTTTGATGTGAATGTGAAGTACCCTATCATGTGGAACCAGCACCAAGACTGGTTGTGTAACTTCACTGCCTGCAAGGCTGTGGCCAACCTCTTGTTCCAGCACAAGAACTTCTTCAGTGGTAAGCAGTACTATGTTCATTATACGCCGATTGTTCAGTGTGTACTGTGTCATGTGTTTGATTGCTTTGTGCACATGAACAGTCACATGTTGAATGTTATTTTGATAATTATTTTCTTTTCTTTTTCTTCTGTAATCAATGATTTTATATGTAAATTTATAGTTTTTCTTAAGGTATTCGCAGATTTTGTGATATGTTGATTTATTGTTTTTCATTCAATTTTCACCGATTTTGTGATATGTGGATTTATTGTTTCTTACGGTATTCAAAGATTTTGTGATGTGTATATTTATTGTTTTTCTTTCAATTTTTACGGATTTTGTGATGTGTAAATTTATTTTTTTCCTTAAAATATTCACAGATTTCATTATGTGTATATTGTTTTTGTTATGAAATTCATAGATTATAATATGATGTGTATTGCTTTTCTTATGATATTCACAGATTTGGTTATACGTGTGTTGTTTTTCTTAAGGTATTCACAAGTTTTATGTGTATTGTTTTTTTTTATGGTATTCACCAATTTTAAATGTATTGGTCTTTTTATGGTATTCGCGAATTTTATGTGTGTATTGTTTTTCTTATGGTATACACAGATTTTATGTGTGTATTGTTTTTCTTATGATATTCATAGATTGTATGTGTGGTTGTTATTTTTTTTGATGATATTCATGTATTTGGTTATGTATGTATTGTTTTTCATTTGCTATTCACAGATTTGGTAAATGACTGGACAAGCAAGGCCCAGCCTGACCTGTACAGGTTTGTCCCATATACATGGACAGTGAACCTTATCATCAAACAGTTTGAGCTTCTGACTTTAGCCAATGAGTACAACTGGATAGACCCTTCATCACAGCACCAAGAAAATGGTACAGCTTTAGAGGCTTGTTTTTAAAATACATGTGACTGTGTCTGACAGACAAATTGTATTTCCAATTTGAAGACATGGATATTGTCATTGCTTATTGTTAATAAGAAAAACCGGATACACAGACAGTGAAAACTGCTGTTGATTTTTTAAAGTTTTGATAATGAAATGTCTGTGTCATAAAATCAGGGTTTATTGAAAACATTTTAATTTAATCATAAAATGGCATATTTGAAATTGTAACATTTTGACAGTAGTGTTTGGATTTTGTTATCATTTTAAGAGTGCCGTTATTTTATTAAAACATACATTTTATTTATGTTAATAATGCTGTTTGCTTTTATCAACAAGTTGAATGTTATTAAGATATTGTTTTTGAGTTATTCATAATTCTTGTGTTATGTTTAAGATTATTTTCATATTCTTTCAGCTCACATAGCATTTAGTGGTGAGATGTTTGACTTGTCACTTCAGTTGCCCTTCACCGACTTCCTGCCAAAAACTGTACCTGTTCACTTAGTCATAAAGGTAATAAGGGCTGTAGTTTGCAAACTGAATCCAAGTTAGTGTGTTGTGTAAAACTGGGTGAAATTGGAACACTTGAAAACCAGAGATATATTTTTAACATGAGTTTCCAATATATTTACCACATTTTCACTATCACAGGCATATTGTGAATTAATATGATAAACTATCAATGGTATCACTTTAAAATGGTCAGTTATATAGAAATCACAGTTTTTTATTTTTACATCTGTTCAACAACGGTATGAAACTAGTAAATGTAATGTTACATCTGTTGAAATGGTTCGAATCTTTTGTCAGGCCTAAAAGTATTGACCAGTAAAAATTCCAAATTATCAGTCCCTTTATGTTGCCATGATTTATAATTGTTTATTTTTCTTAGACATAATTTTTTGTTACAGATGCCAGTAATCAGAATTTTGTTAGACCATATTTTGAGTATTCATGCTACCTTATGTTTGTTTACAGGGTGAAACAGTTGACTGTCGATTGTATCTGCCAGAACCTCATACAAGTCGTCACATCCTGCTTGCCCTCTCGGAGAATATGAAGATAATTAACTTGGAGGGTGTAGAGACAGACAAAACATACGCATCATTTAGAGAAAAAGCCTGGAGAAAACAAACTCAGAGAAGGTAAAAGAGAGGTGTTTAAAATTAACATTTAGACAAGGCAAAATGGCAAAATTGTATTGTAGTTTTTGTAATATTTTATAATATGAAGCCTGAGTATTTCTGTTTTATGTTCGTTAATGATGTTCATTTATTTAACTGTAAATATTATTTCTACTGATGTTAAATAGATCCTTTAAAGGGTCTTCAAAATCCACTTATCCTTGTCTTTAATAATTAGTGTCACCACACTGCAAGGCAGTTCACAATTTGTAGGAGAGTCCACGAATCTAATACTCATTAAAATCCTATTGGACTCTCTTCTTTTCTAGCATAAGTGTCTGATGATCTCCTCAACTGTTTATCTGTGGCACACAGTTGATATTCTGTGGATTTGTGTGGGACTGTCAAGATGTGCGAACTGGGAGTCCTTATGGCACTTTAATTGTTCACCCCAAAATTGAGCACCGCAAGGTCATTTGTTTGAAATTTGGTTTAAAGTCTTTCAATATTCTTGGTTAACAGTTCACCAGCACAATTGTTTTGATTGTCTGTTCAAGGTGAATGTCTTGTTTGAAGTTTGGTTTAAAGTCTATTAGAAGTTACAATAGTTAATACTACATGTCAGTGTATTTGTTTTGATAGTCTGTTCAAGGTGACTGTCTTGTTTGAAGTTAGGTTTAAAGTATATCAGAAGTTACAATAGTTACTACTACATGTCAGTGTATTTGTTTTGATTGTCACTTCAAGGTGAATGTCTTGTTTGAAGTTTGGTTTAAAGTCTATTAGAAGTTACAATAGTTACTACTACATGTCAGTGTATTTGTTTTGATTGTCACTTCAAGGTGAATATCTTGTTTGAAGTTTGGTTTAAATTATATCAGAAGTTACAATAGTTATACTACATGTCAGTGTATTTGTTTTGATTGTCACTTCAAGGTGAATGTCTTGTTTGAAGTTAGGTTTAAAGTCTGTTAGAAGTTACAATAGTTACTACTACATGTCAATGTATTTGTTCTGATTGTCACTTCAAGGTAAATGTCTTGTTTGAAGTTTGGTTTAAAGTCTATTAGACGTTGTAATTGTTAACATTTTATGTCTGTGTATTTGTTTTGATGTCAGTGCTGGATGGATTGATTGCTGGAACACGTCACATGCAGCCCTGTCTCTCCTGTACACGTACCACCCGACTCCCATCCTCGAATCCACCTCAAACAGTCCAATCGGTCTGGATGAACTGCCCACACCGATGCGTGAAGAAAGCTTGCTGTTTCCCCTCAGACCACACACATCTGGTGTACCAGAAAAGCGGGTGACTGCTGCTGATTTTGATGCATCAACCTGGGAGCCTGATACAATTAATGTGGAATTGGAGGTTGCACCATCTGTGCTGTGTTTGTACGGATCACTGCTTCGCAGTTTCATACATGTAAAGGTATGTTCATCAGATTTCATGAAAAGGACATAGAAAATTATCTACATTTGTTTGTTCCTACTGAGTGTATTAATTTTCAGACCCTCTGTGCCAAGTTAGTACACATAATTTTTTTTTTTTAATGATTATTAAAATTGTTATTTGGCCTTGACCCCATTCCCCAAGTTTACACTGTATGTGAGTAGAAGTATTTCAATAATTGTGACATTTTGTTTATTGATTTTACTTCTAGCCATTTTCATTAATGTAATGTAGACAACCTGGAAATTCAGATCATCTTGCAACAGCAAGTTTGTTCAAATAATAATAAAGTAAATACCCGATAATGATAAAAATGTTGTCACAGATCATTTTTGCAACGTCACTGCTGATTGCCATCGCAAATGTCATGTACTGCAACCTGCCAGTTACTTCGGTTTAGCATAACTGCCAGTCTTAATATAAACAATATCTTATTTTAAATAACTTTGAAGAATATAGGTCTTTGTATATTGGTTTTTTTAACCCCAGGAAAACTACCTTGGTGAGGACCAGGTTATCGCTGACTTCAACTCAGAATTGACTAAGGACAAGGAGGAAGGGATGGAGAGCTATGTACATATTGAGAATCCAGATGATGCCAGGGTGACTTTCGATCCACGAATGTACCGCCCACTGTCTGTGACTGTTTCTGTTGTGCTGCATGATATCCAGGGACACCTTGTTAAGGTTTGACTGTCACTGATATACTGACACTCATATATTTAGGGCTGACTGCTAAAAACAGTTTTGTCCATTTTGGTAATTTTGGCCCACTAAGGCCCAGTTTCTAGTTGACAGTTCAGCCATGATCTACAGTTCAACCCATTCTTTTAACATGTGTGGACATGGTTTAAACTAAGAATCAAGGTTGAACTGTCGACGAGAAATCGGCCCTTAGAATCAGCACAGAATTAAAGGTCTTAGACGTGTCATTTTGCATACTGAGGACAGCTATTATTAAAAAAGAATCTGTAAATTATAAAAGTGATTTTACATGACATTTTACTTCTAAATTAATTTTTCTCAAAAGTACAATTTTGAACATAACTATTTTTTTGCGGTCAGCCATCAATATTGTTTCTTTCCTATCTTGTAAAATGTGGTCTGATAATTTTGTTCTGTGCCTCAGTAACACCATTCTGTTTTGAGATATTAAATTATATATGCTGATTGCTATTAATTATTGGTAGTCTTGTTCTCTTACTTTTTGAATGCATAAAAATTTTGTCAACTTTCAAAGGCTGTTCAGTATTCATTATTTGAAATCTGGTGTTTATAATCACTGCAGTGCAGGGGACTATTTCGAAATCTGAGGTAACCGGAAGTCGGTTCACGTGGTTTTTACCTAGGTAACCCATGGTTTGGTTACATGAATTATATTTGCGTAACCTGTGGATTACCTGATCGGTTATGTTGAAATTATGTTTTAAATACATAAATTTTAGCTCAAACAAAGTTAAAACAAAATACAAAAGAAAACAATTTATAAAACAGTTATTTTTAATGTTTGCTAAAGTTAACTGGGTTTTTTCATGAACTCTTCCAGATTCCTGCTTTCTTTTCACGCTGTCCAAACTACTTTCACTTTATCTACAGTGATGTTCCAAATGTTTGGTTTTTTGAAGCTCATTATGCGATATTAGTATTTTAAAACCTTTTGTAACTCCTGTTTACGTTAAAACTGTTTTCAACATTTGTATAATTTTCTGCAATCCAATATTATGTCAACATATATATTCCTAAAAATGAAATAGCAGCAGATAATTTAGCCATCTGATCGGTCCGTGCACATTTCATTAAAACATTTTGTTTCCCTCTATACTGAGCATTTAAGTTTAGACTGGACACAAGTTAAATCTGTTAAAATATAACGTTGTCTACTGTATCTAAAAATCAGTCTAAAACATTTGTCGGAATACTTGTATATCTGCATGAATAAACTTTCTTTAATCGTGAAGTTGCAAGTTTTAATTTCTGAACGTCTACAGGTCACAACGTAACCGATTTGCGGTCCGTGTAAATTTAATTTTGTGTAACCGACACGCGAACAGAATGGTTGTTCTCGTGAAATATTGTGCCCTGCAGTGGAATTAGTTTTATGATATTCTTTATATAATGGTTTTTAAGAACTTCATGTTTTTGTAAACAATATTTTCATGGTTTGATTAGATAAGAATTCATTTCATTTGTGTTGGGTTTTTTTTTGTGTGCAATGCAGTGCATCTCAAACAGATGTTTTCTATTCAGTATTTAAATATGAACTTCTGTTTTGTTTTCAGAACTGTAGCTTTGTTGATGTTGCATGTCCAACAGTTCATGTAGAAAGGTTGTGTTTTGAAATGGACAAGTCTTATGAAGAAACAAAATTACAATTGCTTCTGTCTCCAGCTGTTCTCCTGGTCAAAGACACAGTTATTGTAAGAAACTAGCTTTAAACATACACACAGTTATTGTAAGAAACTAGCTTTAAACATAAACACAGTTATTGTAAGAAACTAGCTTTAAACATAGACATAGTTATTGTAAGAAACTAGCTTTAAACATAGACAGTTATTGTAAGAAACTAGCTTTAAACATACACAGTTATTGTAAGAAACTAGCTTTAAACATAGACACAGTTATTGTAAGAAACTAGCTTTAAACATACACAGTTATTGTAAGAAACTAGCTTTAAACATAGACGCATATTTATTTTAAGAAACTAGCTTTAAACATTGACATATTTATTTTAAGATAATACCTAGCCCCACTTTAAGCTTTTACAGAATTAAATGTTTGGATTTGGATTCTACAGTTTTATTTTAACAAGCCTCCATAAAAGAGAGATAAAAAATTAAGGTCTTTCTCCCACATGTGTAAGTATGAGCATCATGTTAAACAATTTGCTGCAGTTACTCAAAGTTTTACATTTAAGCGCTTTATTTTTAACAATATGTAATTAGTAATCAAATCTGTTTGCCTCAGTGGTCCAGTTGTAGCACATTGGACTCTCAAGCTGAAGATAGTGGTTTAAAACCCGTTGGAGGTTGGCTCACATTTGGCTATCAAAATAGAAATTACCAAATGTTTGACATCCAGTAGCCAATGATTAACAAATCAAAGTGCTCTAGTTGTGTTGGTAAAAAAATAAAATAAAAAATATATATAATTGTGAAATCTTTTAAGTAAATGCTTGGTGTGTTATGTGTTCAAGAATTATGTAGTTTTGTTTTTATAGCGTGATGTCGACCACGACCATCTGAGGGAGGGTCATTTAGCACTGTCTGGTCTACAAGTGCGAGGTCATGCCATGTTCTCACATGAAGGGTTGCCTCTCGACAGTGAGACTCTGGAATATGCTTGGTTGGTGGAGGCTGTTGTAGGAGAGATCACTGGCAAACTGTCATCACCACAGGTAGGTTTTATCTTTGTAGGAGTTTTAAATTCAAATGAAATGTTTGCAGTTGTCTCCCTTTGTAATTTTTAAAATGTAACACAAGCCAAATTTGCACATTTATTGGTTAAAATATTTAGAATTAGCTCAGAGTTTATATTGGGATGAAAAAAAAATTCTCTGAAAGGGGTATTTAAGCCTATGTATTCCTGATAATATTTTAGAAGTTTAAGCAGTTTTAGAAACTAATGTTAAATTGAATGTAATAGTTGGTTTATTCTTTAGTATACACATTTATATACATAAAAAAAATTTTTTTTTTTTTTTTTTTAATTTGTCTATATGATTTTAATAAAAAAATATGTTTTAGGACAATTTTTTTTTTTTTTTTTTAAATTTTATCATGTGTATGATCAAATTTATATTTCTATTTCTGTTTTTTATTTTTATAGCTACACAATATTGCCGAGTTTCTTCAGACAAATATTATGCTGATTGAGGATCCTGAAAATTCACTGAAGAAATCAAACCCTCTCACACTGTGTCAGCACATGATCAAACAGGCACAGTGTCGCATGCTGCCTCAGATGGCTTTGTGTTGCCCATCTACTGATGATATCAAGTACAGGATGGTGCGGGCATCAGTTGACTCCATCAATCTGTTCATTGTGGAAACAGAAGCAGCACTTAACCTCCAGGTAGTCATTTAGGTTTAATTTCAATCTATTTATTATAGAACCAGAAGCAGCACTTAGCCTCCAGGTAATCATTTAGGTTTAATTTCAACCTGTTTATTATTGAACCAGAAGCAGCACTTAACCTCCAGGTAGTCATTTAGGTTTAATTTCAACCTGTTTATTATAGAACCAGAAGCAGCACTTAACCTCCAGGTAGTCATTTAGGTTTAATTCCAACCTGTTTATTATAGAACCAGAAGCAAAACAACCTCCAAATAGCTTTTGGGTTTTGTTGCAACCTGTTCATTGTATAACCAGAAGCAACACTTAACCTTCAGGTAGTCATTTAGGTTTAATTTCAACCATTTCATTCTAGAATCAGAAGCAACACATAACATCCAGATAGTCATTTAGGTTTTGTTTTAACCTGTTCATTCTAGAATCAGAAGCAACAAAACCTCCAGATAGCCATTTGGGTTTTGTTGCAACCATTTCATTGTAGAACAACACTTAACTTCCAGGGAGTTGTTTAGGTTTGGTTTGCCATATCAATATATGAATTTATGTCGGTCTTGCAAAGTAAAACTTTTATTATTGCTTTTAGTATGATGTTATTTAAGTATCTGTTTTTTGTGTTTTTCTCAGATCAGTCCCATTCGTATCTCTAACTGTAATCTGCATGGTCCGAATATAAGAAAGGGCATAACTGGAATTGTGGAAAGCATATCTATGAAACAGTTCATATCAGTTGCACCACTTCGACTTGAGAATGCTCATCCAGAGAAATGGCTTGATGCTGGTGGTTTTTCCTTTGGACCCATTGTTGTGGAGGCAGCTACAGCTTTATCAACTCCAGAACTTCATGAGATCCAGGACAAATTTCTTAAACTTCATGACAAGAAAAGGAAAAAGTTGTGGTTTCTGTGGCCAGCAGAACAGACATATGTAGCTAATCATCCAAATATTGCTGGTAAATGTGGATGCTTAGGGGGATGTAGATTTTTTGGAAATAATAAAAATGGTGCCACATTTTTCCACCCACGTCGACCAAGAGAGTCTTCATGTGCAGCAGTTCCACAGATCTGTCCCGATGGATTTGATCCTGGCTTTGCACAAAGTCTTCTTCAGAAAGACAAACTTGTCTTTGACATTAGACGCTCATTATACAGAGCTTCTCCAACTAAGATTTCACCAAATACCTTTTCTTTCACTAGAGGCTATATGAGTGATCTTGCAAGTCCAGATTCAGGTGGAAATCCAAATGATGGTGTTGATGCTGATATATTCAATGAGATGGACATCAAACTTCAAAACCAGTGTTTGTCTGATACAAGCATTGAAAAGAAAAGAGGGTCAGGGAGTATTCCTCAGTCTGAAACACCATCACCTGCTAGCAGACAAAGTTATGGGTTTTCGGCATTCCAGCGACAGAGTTCAATACGGAAAACCTCAGCCAGCAGCCCACCCTCACCATCAGTTCATCTAAAACGTAAAGATTCTTCATCAGTCCATGTATGTTTAGTACCAAAGGTGTCCATCATGAACCTGGATTCAGTGGCACAACAAAACACTGATTCTAACTGTATGTCCTTAGAGTCATTAGAAAGTGAGAATTATTATTCAGCAGAAGAAGATGAAAATGAAAAGATTTTGAAAGTGACGTCCTTGTCTTACCAGGACATAAGTGATGCAGTTCTTTCATCTTTTGAGTCTGCTGTATCACCAGGAACTGCTAGTATAGACAGCACTTTTAACAACACTCTAGGAGCTACAGTTCTAGATCAGACGGTAAAATTTGCCAAAAAAGAAGACACAAGTTCGACAGATTCCACATCAACTCTGTCTTATGAATCTGCACCCAGTGAAAAATATAGTGATACAATGTCAGGAGATCCCCCAGAAGAGTTTTCCCTCATTGACCTGCATAGTCAGATGAATGAATCAATAGCCAAGTCACCTCTGTTGTTGTCCTGCTACTCCAGCCACTTGGCACAGTATAGCTGCAATGACTGGCTCACTCCATCTGCATTTACAAATGTGTACGCAGGAAAGAAATGCTCACAGTCCTTCCAGTCAGAGTTTTCTCTGTCCTCAGCTACTCATTCCGTGTTCAGTTCGAGCAATTCGTGGATTCCACATTTCACCAAGATTCGTGAGGGATTTCACACTGGTGTGATGAAGGAGAAGCAGGCTCTTCCCACATCTCCAGGGTTGAAAGCACGCCATAAATTCTTCAGTTCGCTCGCTGAACCAAGTGTTGAAGGTAAGTAATAACAGATCAAGTAACTTGTTTATATCTCGCTTTTGCTTATTGGACATTTTCATGTTGGTTTTAAACAAAATGTCAAATAATGTCTGCATTAGCTTTCGCTTGAATCATTAACACATCCTATTTAGTTATTATTAATAGATAATGACAAACTGATTACAAACTTGCCATTGGTGATTGCTTCCACATGTGTCGAAGTCAGCATTGTTCCAGCCTGGGTTTATCTTGAAGTGTGGTCTAGTTCAGTCCATACAGTGTTCACCTGAGATGACTTGCTTGTAGGATTGAACCTATGTCTAGGGGACTCGTTATCTTGTTGTGTTTTTCATCCCAACCAGTGCTCTACAAGTTGTATATCAAACACTATGGTATATACTGTCCTCTCTGTGGAATATCCACATAAAAGATCCCTTACAGCTAATAGGAAATTGTTGCTGATTTCATTCCATGACTGTATGTCGGAATTAGTCAATCTCTCACATCCATAGCCTATGATTAATAAATCGATCCTTCTCAGTGGACCCATTTGCAGTTTGGGCTATTTTCCGTTCCATCCAGTGGTCCACAACTGGTTCATCAACTGGTATGTGCTGCCCTGTCTGTGGGATGGTGCATATAAAAGACCCCTTGCTACTTATCGGAAAGAGTAGCCTGTATGAGGGCAGCGGGTTTCATCTAAAATAAGTGTCAGAATGACCATATGATTGACGCCCAGTACCCAATGATAAGATAAAAATCAATATCAATGTGCTCTAGAGTCGTCGTTAAATAAAACAAACTTTACTTTACTTTTATGATTAATAAATCAGTGTGCTTTAATGGTATCGTTACATTTAAAAAAAAAACCATTAGTTGTTGTTTGTTATAAATAGTAGGACATTTTCCATTGTTTATTTTCAGAAGAAACTGAAGTCCGACTGCAGAACAATACATCTAAAACAACAGCAGTTTTCAAGATCACAGGATCCTTTGACATCATGCTCACACCATTGCTTCTCGAGTCTTTGCAAAGGTAGACATTTACCATTTTTGTCTCACCTCAAGAAAAGTTGAAAGTCGAGATATAGTTGGTGCTTTTGTAATGATGGCATAAACTTTTACATTGAGATGTACATTAAATTTTGTTATAAATTATATAAATTAAATTAATGACATTATATATACTCCAGAAATATTTAGATGAAACATTTAATTCCATGGAATTGTTTAGAAATGCATTGTCTGATAATCTCACATATTTAAATTTATGTCTATAGAAAATATTTTGTAAACCATTCATTAATGTGCTTATTTTTGTTTTCTATATCTGGTATATTTTGCATAATAACGTCAGTTATTTGGAGAATTGTTTTATAGAAAACAGACCTCATTTTAATCAGTTTGGGTTTTGATAAATATGTTAAAATATTAAAATCATGTTGCAATTTTAGTTTATCCTTAACAAACTGACTAAGAAACATGTTAATATTTGTGTGTTTTTTATTAATTAGTGTATCTTTGTGGAATTAGTATTTAAAATACTTATTCAATTTATTTTTCTGTTGAGTACATCAGAGTTATACTGAGCACCAATTTGTTTTCATAGATTCATTGAGTCTGTGACTCCAAGCCTGGCATGCATGCACCCTTCTTCTCTGATAGATGGATTACATACTCAGTGCATTGAAAAAGTCAAATGTCAAAACCGCTTGGCCAAAGCAAAAGTTGGAGATGCAGATACCCAAGAACAAGTAGATGCAACTGAAGTTCCCATCTCAGCCACAGATGAGAAAAACAAGATAGATATTGTAAAGACATCATCTTTTCAAGCCTTTTTCTCAATTCCTAAGGTAAGCTGTTTAGTTAGAATAGATTGATTTCATATTGTATCATCCTTGTGTTCACATTATGTAATACAGTGGTTGAACTTCAGGGTTTGGGAGGCACAGCAATTATTGTCTTGGATTCCTTGAAATCAAGAGGGCACCAAGGCAATTTTGAGAACACATCAGGAACACAATGGCAAATTTGAATTTCCTACAGGACCAGCGGGAAAAAAGGGCACAGCAATATTTGCCTTTGTCAACAGTGATAAACTACACATGTGATCCATTTTGAATATGAATAGGATATATTGGGTGACCCTTAGAAGAAAATGTTCTGAAAATTCAAGTTTAAAATCTTAAAATTTTTAAAAATAATTATTAATTGGTTTTGGTGCTACACTGCCGCCCCTTTCTTTTCTCACCACTGTCCCCATCCCCAGATCTTTCCATCACCGCCAAGGGGCCTGTATAGCTTTGGGAATGACTGGTCTAATGTTAATAACATTGTACATTTGTATATTATGCTTCTAAAATTTAGTGTGTTTATACTTACGTCATTTGCTTTATTGCAGATAAACCTTTGTGTAATGCAGGCTTCATTGGTGGAAGAAGTGATTTCCTTTGCTGTTCTTGACAATGTAATTGATCTGACTGCAGTGTCACTCTTTGCTGTATGTGTGGATGGCATCGAGTGCCAGATTCTCTCCAACACCCACCACTGTAAGAGAGAACTGAACACTACTCAGCAACCAACTGCCACCCCTAATCACCAGAAGACAAAACTAGACTCTTTACATCAAGATGCCCATGGTACAGATTCACGAAGCCTTGAATTAACACGAGAAGAAAATGTTGGGACATTGCAGCTGAACCGAATTCACTGTCAGCTGAGACGACTGTTAAAAAACAGTAATTTCTCTGATCATGTGATGCTAACCGCTATTCCCGAGCATCGTTCCAATGTGTTGTTTACCTTCGACAACACAGCTTATCCACCCATTGCAACACCCCAGCCGGTTCCTCCATCACCTAGGAAACGAATATCTCGTCAGATGAGTCATGACTGGCAGGATGATCTGACTATTGGTTTCATCATGTTTGAGTGTGGTCTGGAGAACGTGTCTGTGACAGCTGTGCGTCGACTGGGATACAGAAACACTGTTGATGTGCACCTCCAGCAGAAGATGGACAACATAGAGAAGGTGCTGGAGGACATGCAGCAGACGACGCGTGACCAGATCAAACAGATGACACAGAGTGGAACCAGTTCTACAGATGAGCCGCCAGCTAGCTCAGCTTCTGGTGGTCACAGCTCAGAAACTCTACATTCCTGGGATTCTACACTGTCTATTGCTTCCAAAGACACTACATTGGAATCCCCCACCTGCATTGAACCACTTAATGGTGATGCTTCCAATGGGTGTTTGCAGGTGAAAACTATCTGGCTCAACTTTGCTGCTCCTCCACCTATTTCCATAAAAAAGAAGGTGGACTTTACAAGGTAAACCATGTGAAAAATAATACAGATACTACATGTAGTATATTAACTTTTGTTTGTTTGTTAGCTGAGTATGTCTAAGAAAATTGTAGCTGTGGTAGTAATTGTAATCTTGATACTAATATCCATATCTAATCAGATTATGTTGCATTTTGAGGTTCTTGATCCAGATCAGGCATTAGAATTATACCACTTTACATGTTTTGTTTCAAACCAGTTATTTCTGATAACATCAACAGATATATTGTAGTGCATATGTCTATCATATAACTCTTGACAATATTTCAGTGTTGGAATTGGCTTGTTGAAGTGGTCAAATAATTATTCTAATGACATAAAATCAAAACATTAGTAATGTATGTGTAATTTTAAAATATATGATAGCAATATCGGTTTTCTTCTCTTTTTTACCAGCTAAAATATGTTCCAATTAATAAAAGTTGAAGCAAATTTCAGTTTTAAAATATTCTTTTTAACTATTTCTTTGCATGTAATACGAATGTTTACAGACTGGATTGGAACCTGCTTAGTACGGCAACTCCAGCTATCAATGCCTGGATGAATCCCACGGATCGACTTCTGATTGCTGTGCATCAGCTGGTTAGGGTGTTGACCAAAAGGACAAGCTCCATCATGGCTTGTTTGATGACTGAGGCTCTGGAAGTTCAGGGAATTCATGTTGCATACAAGGTGATATAATCATCATAGTTTAAACATTTTCTTTACTTTGTCTTATTGGCAAAATGACTTTTTTGTTATGTTTAGAACTTTCAAGATTTATACATACTAGATCTGTTTAAGACTTTCTCACATTATTCTCTCTCTACCCTAGAAAATAAATATAATTTTAAGATTTAAATAGAAACTGAAATGCTATTAGAACCAACTGCATACTTTAGTGTAATTTTTTTCAGTATTTAATTATTTCTTTACTGATTTTAAACAAAACGATACTCTGTATTGGTAAATTAATTTTAAAAAACAAATTTTGAACAAAGCTGTGTTATGCTGCTATGAAACATTGTGAAAACAATAATACCAGCTGCTCATGAAAGGTAAGTATGTCCAACTTCTTTGGTGACAGCCAACAAGATCACAGTCACAGTGTGAGAAAATCCTTGATTATTATCCTTTTAAATAGCAGTATGATAGAAACTGACACTGAATTTTTTTTTTATTTCTCACATCGTTTTATAGTTAATCATTACTGCACTAAACTTTCATGGCAGGATTTGTTCTTTTGTTCATTATTAATTCATTTGTTTTTGTTTGTAGAGTAAATTTGACAAGAACACCACTTTATCAAAAGCTCTGAGAGATGAGCCATCCTGTCAGCTACTGACGGTGTTGCAGAAGTACATTCATCAGTTTGGAACAGATGACCTTGAGAGAGCGGTGCAGTCGGAGACAACCCCACAGCTGATTACACTCCAGAAGGGCATCCTTGCACTCACACGGCAGTGGAAAAATGTACTCTACATGCCCAACCTGTCTGACCTTAATTTTAAAGCCAAGAAAGTGAGACCATACAATGTTACTTTCTCACTACCTGACGCGGAGAGTGTTGAGAATGTATGTATGGAGGAGAGCGAAGGCATGCCGGAGCACTATGACATTGTTGATGAGAAAACCTCTTTGCTGCCAAATGAGGGAGGACAAACTACAAAGTCGACATCCAGTTTGGCCAGTCACGGTGCACAACCAGTCAGCATAACTGTGAAGTCAGAAGGTCATGATGGCATCAGTACAGCTTCTAGTTTTTCACTTGGACCAAAGAAACTGTTATCACAAGTTAAGTCAAAGGGACAACCAGATGACAAAAAACCCACAAGTCATTTTCATCTTTTACCTCCTATGGCTCATACCTCTCTGTCCCGTAATGACAGCAACTACAGCTTTCATTCTGCTGCTGAAAGTCTCTCATCAGATGTTGTTGGCCAACCAATGTCTCCTCCACACACACCTTCCCACCTTCCTGGACCAAAGCCATCAATTTTAAAAAATAAGTATGAAAGGACCAAGGATCTCTATCAATGGATGTCAAACCAGAAAGAAGATTTTCACCTGCGCATGGAGGAGGACTCTAGATACAATCGTGTTCATGACTCTATGATTGGTGGACTTAGCAGTGCCTGGAGTCAGGATGACAGTAAGACTGATGTGAATGATGACAATTTGACTATGGCCACTTCAATAATGCATCTTGCTGATGCACAAATCCTTTTTAAGCCATTATTACAGAGCTTAGGCTTGCATGTGGAAGGAGTGCGACCATCAGCAATGATGAAAAAGTTTGGAGGACACTTGCTTTTGCAAGCAAATCTGGAGCAGCTAAAGATACAAATAGCTGAATCAGAGGCATCATGTTCCAAATACAAAGTACTGGACAAAGGAAAAGGAAAAAGAACTAAGTTGAAATGGAATGCCAGTAACCCTGCTTTTCTGTGTGAGGGCTTTGCTGTAAATGTATCGATGAAGGATGTGGTGGATTTTGGTGAAAGTAACTCTGATGAAGATCAAACGGTTAAATCCTATCCTGTGAAATTTGCTATGCATAAGTTGGAAGCCAAACCAACAACGTTACAGGTGAACTTCTTGGTCAACTGTAATGCTATTACACAGCACGTAGACATGGCTCTTCTTCGATTGGTACACCAGTTTGTGACTATGATAGACAACATAAAAGAAACCCAAGTTGATCTTAAACAGAGGCGGTCAAGTTTAGATTGGGTGAAAACTCATCGAAAACAGGAGTCAAAGGATTCTAATTCCAGCACTGACACTCAGCAGTCAGATCTGTCTGGAACTGATATCCAGGCTGACCTTCCTCGAGTTGATATGCAGACAGATATTTCACGAGTTGATCCTTTACGAATGGCTTCAGCCTCCCCAGTTGGGTCTGCCACACGTACCAATGACTCTGATCATCAGGAAAGTGTAAAATCAAAGTCCCCCAAACCAAACAAGACATCATTATTAGATTCTAAGCGGCCTACATTACTGCATCTGTCTGGCATACGCAAGAAGCCACACTTGCGCTTCACAAAGGAATCAAAGAAAGAAAAATCCAGTATCACTTCAAGCCAGCATTCAGAAGTATTAACTCCACCTCATTCGTTAAACCTGAGTGATTCAGTGACTATTGACATTGTGGACACCTCATCACCAGCATTAGCTGAAAAGACAATTGTCGATGAAATCAAGGAAAACACTCCTCTGTGCTGGCGACACCTCTATCACTTGTTGGAGTTGTACTCCACAATCCCAGAACCAAAGACTGTTTATAGAAAGTCAGGCATTCAGGAATTGCCAATTATTGAAGAAGAGGATACAGACAAGGAGGCCCAGTCAAAGCAGTCCAGTATGGACGACATTAAGCCAGCTAGTCAGAAAAAGATAGACTTTGAAGCTGCTGAAGAGGGTGTTCTAGGTGGCAGGCAGCATCTGGCACAGACATCTTTCATTAGGACAAAGTTTAAACAAAGTAAGTCCATTCTTGTTCAGTTAGATTTACTGCATGCTAAATTATTTCCTAAGTCATGTTTCCATCAAATCTAGAATTTTTTTTTCTTAAAAGCCGCTTCAGCCTCTTTTCACCTAAAACAGAAGATTCAATTCTATTGTCAATGTGTGGATCAGTCAGCCTTATTCTTGTTTGACTTTATTTTTTCAATTTTATTTTGTAAACCAGCTTTAAACTTTGTACACGTGATTGTCAGTATTGATATAAAAAGGGGGAGGGGGTACAAATAGCTACATGTATGTGTATGGTGCCAAAATCAGTTATGTTTATTACAGTTTTGCATGCGTTTTCCTGATTTACTTTCCATCAAAACAGGAAATTTTCAAAAGATATTATTCTAAGACTGGTAGCCTTTTAACATAATAATTTTAAAAATAAATACAAATTTACTAAATATACTGAGATTAAATAGAAACATGCTATATATTTAGTTTTTCTGATCATTTCTAATTAATGCGACTTAAACAGATAAACTGGTTTATGAAAAACATATATAATTGTGTTGAGATATTCTATCACAAAGAAAAGCAGTGAACTGGTTATATCAAACATGCCTTGTGGAAGAGTGATATGCATTCAGCCTACAGTAATAAAACTATTATTTTAATGAGAATATTTAATATTTACTTTTGAAAAGAAAGAAATGAAGCAAATGTTAATATGGTTTGGGGTTGTTTGTTATTTTTGTTTTTTTATAGGTATCTACATTGGAGAAAGCATTCCACTGGTGGTGTACGGAATTATAAAGGTAGAAAAAGTTCAGATGTTAGCTGAACTGAGTGGTTTAAAACTGGAGGCTGAAATGAGGCGTGTTCATGCTAGTGGGACTTACAAGAAAAAGGTCAAAGGTACATCCTTGCTGAATTGTTGAAAAAACAAACATTTTACAGATGTTAATATTAATAATAACATTAATTTAACAAGTATATGTACACACTTTTTATTTTATATATTTCTTGAAAGTTAACCTTTTAATGTAATAATTTATAATTCTGGTTTGAAAACTGTATATTCACATTAATAAATTATTGTTGCATTATGTATTTTTTTATAGGATTCATCCACCGGATGTCATCAGATTCCTCGTTCTCTGCTCATATTGGTCACGCAATGATTGTACTGCTGGAAGGAACTCTTCCCAACATGCAGTAAGTTCTTGTCCTCAATCACTTTTGATGAGAAATCTTATCATATTTCACAGAAACTAATTTTCTTCTTTTAACTGGAATTCTAATTCTGGCTTTTTATCATGGTTTCAGGTTTTCAGAATGCAACAAAAAAAAACGTTTGATTATCAGAAACTTTGCTCTTCCCCACTTGACCCATTATTTGAATAAATAATGATAAGTGATTCTTCTTGATGGTAATATGCTGTATGTTATTTCAGAACGGTGGTGACCGTCAATATAGGAAAGTCTCAGGCTGTTCACACCACTGTGTTGAGAAAATAATGATAAGTGATTCTTTTTGTTAGTAATACGCTGTATGTTATTTCAGAACGGTGGTGACCATCAATATAAGAAAGTCCCAGGCGGTTCACACCACAGTGTTGAGAAAATAATTATAAGTGATTATTCTTGTTAGTAAGATGCTGTATGTTATTTCAGAACGGTGGTGACTGTCAATATAGGAAAGTCTCAAGCGGTTCACACCACAGTGTTGAGAAGAAACAAAGAACATAACTCAGCACTGGCTTCCATCGGGATTATAAACATTGATATTCCACAGCATCCCGTTGTCCTCCACAGCATGATGACACGGAGTTCACGACAGATCACCTCGACACTGCTAGAATTCAGACGACCACAGTCACGTCTAGGGTAAAGTCCAAAATATTTCTCTTGTCAGGTTTTGCCTCATTTACATACATCCAATAACTGTCATACATGACACTGCTGTTGAATTTACCACTTGGTACCTCCTATCACTCACCAAAAATGCACAAAACTGAATACAGAGCTGTGATTCCCTGACTCATCTTTTGACTGTAGAATATGATTGGACAAGAGTCATCATAGACAGCACGTATGCATTTGTAGATTCTCTCTGGTTTCTTGGCCTCAAGAGAAAGAAACTTAATCACAGCTCTGTACTAAGTTTAGTTCATTTTTTTCTGAGTGGTAGGGGTTACCTACTACCTAGTGGCAGAATTCAACAGCAAAACACCTGAAAGCACAATGTGAGCAAAATTAAGCACGTTTCAAAACACTGAAGAACATTACCAAGTACAAAAAAATTAGCTATCCTTTCGGGAACTGGGGAAGGCTCAAAACTTTCTGACATCCCCACATATGTAAAGAAAAAACATCAAGTAAAGCAAATGAATTTATTGTGTACACCACATGACATTTAACTTCCCTGCATCACTGTGGTCATGCAGTTTGGACTATTTTCCATTCCAACCAGTGGTCCACAACTGGTTTATCAAAGGCCATGGTATGTGCAGTCCTGTCTATGGAACGGTGCTTATAAAAGACCCCTTGCTGCTTATTGGAAAGAGTAGCCAATGTGGCGGCAGCAGGTTTCCTCTAAAAACATGTTAGAATGACCATATGATGACGTCCAATAGCCGCTGATAAGATAAAAATCAATCTGCTCTAGAGGTGTCGTTAAATAAAACAAACTTTACTTTTTCACCGTGGTCATATATAGGACATCTCAAGGTCATACTTTTATTGACACATGTTTTACTTTTTTTTTTTTGTTATTCTTACCAAATACTGAATAGTATATTTGACCTTCAAACATTGGTTTTTAGTCTTACTATGGTTCAAAACACTTGAATAAGAAATTAATTTTATTTTATTTGTCTCATTAATAAGTTAAGAAAAATTTCCATTTGTTAACATTTTTGTAATTTTAGTGTTAGTAAAAATATGGATACAGAAGGTAACGTTGCTGAAGACAAGAAGAACAAGGAGCCAGAGAATGTGTCTGCTAGCAAATTGAAGAGGGAGGATTCCAAACAAAAACCCACAAGATTACACATCCACTTCAAGTGCATCCTTCAAGGAGTGACCACTGGCGCTGCTATTCTCCCATCTCTGAAGGCTCAACACAAGGTATGTAGTTCTGTTGTTTTCTTAAAAGTTCCAGCTAACTTTAATTCTAAAGGATTTAACTCATGAGGTATTGATGCTACTTTACAAACAGTATCTTCACACTTCAAACATCTTTCTGAAACTTCAGAAATCCTGCCTTCACTGTAAAATAGTGGTAATTTGAACCAGTTTAATTTTGATGGGTCTGTGAACTATACGGAGGGCAAGTCAATAGAAGCAAATGTTAACTATTCAATGCCAGGTTTTGGTCACTATGATTTGTGTGGAAGACCTCTTGTAACTGTATTTAATATCAAAACCCCACTTACATATTTAGTTGTACTCAAATTTGCCAAATCCAGTGGGGCTTTGAATTGATCCCTCATTGACTCATAATTATAGTAAGTGGTAATTTTTTTTATGGGAAAGTGAATATAAAAATCCTATTAAGACATGTGTAGTTTTATGTTTTCAGACTGGTACTATCACCATGGCTGGAATGACTGGCAAGAAGGCAAGGTTTACAGTCGTACTACCCAAACATACGCTCAGCTTCAAATCACAGGTTTCCTCTTGTTCATATTTCATATATAGTTGTACTACCCAAACATACTCTCAGCTTCAAATCACAAGTTTTCACTTGTTTATATTTCATATATAGTTGTACTACCCAAACATACGCTCAGCTTCAAATCACAAGTTTTCACTTGTTTATATTTCATATATAGTTGTACTACCCAAACATACTCTCAGCTTCAAATCACAGGTTTTCACTTGTTCAATTTCATATATAGTTGTACTACCCAAACATTCTTTCGGCTTCAAGTCACAGGTCTTTGTTTATCGTTCATATACAGATTGATAAGTAATATTTATATCATGATTTATTTTAAAACCAAAAATGATAAATTATTTACAGTTCAGTTATATTTGTAATTGCCATGATTTATGACTTGCATTTTACAGTAAACTTATCCATTTAATTTGTATATTTCTAATAATTTTTATTGTCAATAATATATCAACATTAAATAAAAATCAATGTAGAACAACAAAAACGTTTGATAAAAAACCAAAAAAACAAGGTTTAAAATGTATGGTTAAAATTTGTTTTACAAGGTCATCACTACGGAAACATCAATTCCATCCTCTGCAAGCATTGAGCTGCCTCCATTCCATATCTGTGCTGACTACCGTCACCAGAAAGTGGGCCCTAGCAGTTCCTCATCAACGACAGACAGTGAAGGGTTAGTCTTGAAAGAAGGAAATTATCTCAATGCTGTTGCTGAGGTTGGGATGTTGGAGCACAGTTTAACTACTGATCTTCTAAACCATCTGGTGTTTGTGCAAAAGGTTTTCATGAAGGTCAGTAACAGTACATTGTTATGTAAAGTTTAAATGTAAAATTACAGCCAGTGAAATTGTTAGATTTAATTAAATAATTTAAATTTTCATTTATTTTTTTATGTATTTTATATTGATGATTAAATATAATTTACTTCTTTGAAAATAAGTATTTATACAACAGAAAAGCAGAAATACTAGTAGATATAGAGAATACGTTCATTGTTTGCAGGAAGTGAATGAGATTGTGCAGAAAGTATCGGGTTCTGACCAGCCTATGATGAGAACATCTGCAGATGATAAACAATCCACCAAAGATCCGATGTTGTACACCTTTTCGTTCAGGTTTAAGGTTAGTTAAGTTTCACAATAAATTTCTGTTATGTAATAGTGTGCAGGTCTGGCACAGCCAGGGGGACAAGAGGGTATTTGTGCCTCTTCAATAATCTGTGGTATCCTTTTTTGCGGCAGTAGGTGCCCTAAAATTAGCATGTTTTACATTTATTGAGTATGTTGTAGGTGCCCATCAAATGACTGATGGCGACTCTATTCAGTCTTGCCCCCCCCCTCTTCCCCCAATATTTAAACGGCGGTGCTGGCCCTGATGTGTGCATGTTATTTACAGAGATCATTTGAAATTCATTAAGTTTACCATAGCTTATAATGAGATATTTAAAACTCCTCAACATAAATCCAACAAAAGCAAAGAAATGGGGTCCAGATATTTTTTGAAAACATGCCATATCCTTAAAAATTGTGTTACATTTAAGAGTTCAATATCTGAACTTGCTGACTAGGACTGATTTATTCAGTCATTTTTGTTTTAATGTAATGTTGTTGTTTTCTGTTTGTAGGGTATACAGATAACAGCTACTACTCCTACATCAAATGCAGTGAGATTTGAGACACAAGAAATTGAACTGGAGGTGTCCAACCGGGTCCAGATAACAGTCAGAGAAGCCAATCCTGATATTGGTACAATTCTGTACTTGTTAATGTTTACACACATAACTCACTGATATCATGTGCTAAATTGTTGTCATTTATTAAACTGAAGATGGGACCCTATTACCAGTCTGGTCATTTGAGATTGTTTTGATTATTTCTTAAAGACAGATTCATGTGATTTGATGAAGGTTGTTAAGAATTTTCCTTGTTCTGTATGATGCAGTAGAGTCAGGTACATGTAAAAGTATGATGCAGTAAAGTTTCTGCTGTCACAGATATGGTATCATTAAATAAACATTGCTTTCCTCTATTTTAAATACTGAGTTTGTGTTTTCAGAATATGAAGATAACAAGAAAGTGTTCATTCGTGCACAAGTTGATCTCAGTGTTGCTTTGGGTCAATTGCTCAAGGTAAGTTAGTGTTTGATATCATAGAAAAATTTCAGTGTTTATTTACTATCACAACTCTATTTAGTTTAAAAGATATTTAAAAACAGTTATAATATTGAACAGATATGTAAATAACAACAATGGCTATTAATTTATTTAATTTATTTTTACTTTCTAATCCACTCTCTTCACTGTAGGATTATCCACGCCAGCACTGAAAACATGCAGAAATACACGATAGTCAACATTCACTTCCCTAATGTGCTGTGCTGTAGTGAGATGTGTTCCATTACTGATTTTATTTTGTAAAGTTTCCAATTAATTGTCTTTGTCTTGTTTGTGGTCTAACCCCAAATAACCAATATTTATTTCTGTGCTTGGGGTGAGGGGTTGCAGGTGTGGTGAGAGTGGTCGTTAAATAATCAGTAAATCAATGTTTGTCATCAGGGTAGTTTTATTAGTGTTGTTTGTAGCTACATTTCTCATGTTCTTTATAAACAGTTTTATTTATGCTTTTGCTAGAATCCAGTTTATGAAGAAGATGACCCCGAGTTTCAGACAATGGCTTTCTTCAAAACAAAGATCGGTGTTCGCAATGCTTTACAGGTAAATAGGAATCACTTTTGTTTAATTGCTAGATGTTAGTAACAGTAAGTAATCTACTGTGGCAAAGGAGTTTTAATAAGATATTTGAAAATAATCAGTTTTAATAAGATATTTGAAAATAATCAGTTTTAATAAGATATTTGAAAATAATCAGTTTTAATAAGATATTTGAAAATAATCAGTTTTAATAAGATATTTGAAAATAATCAGTTTTAATAAGATATTTGAAAATAATCAGTTTTAATAAGATATTTGAA
>JAULBS010033861.1:0-24181 GCA_032355785.1 Symmetromphalus regularis
ATGTTAATATACTGTAAAATAAACAAATATATTTATTAAAAAATGGCTTCCTTTTTACAATTTTACTCCGGTTTTACTCATTTTCTTCTGAAAAGAATGAGAGAAAAAGACTCTTTTATATTGGGTGAGCGTGGATTTCCCTATCCTCCCCCACCCAATATAAAAGAGTCTTATATTCCACCCGAAAGTACATAATTTTTTGTCATTTATTTTCTGTATTCTTTATTACTCTTGTTTCAGCTATTTAATAATTTATTTAATATCACTGTAAATCAAACAAAAGTTGTTACCAAAAAAAAGATATCTTATTATGTTTTGTTACACTGAGTGATCATTTGAAGTAAACCTTTTTCTCTAATAACAATACATATCGTGATGAAGCCTGATGGGTTAATGGACATTCTAATTGTCCAGTAAATTCTGGCAGACTGGTGAGATTTTTTAATCTTTTTTATTTCTGCCACTCTGAATCAGAATTTCGTTTCCTATGAGGCCAGTATGATTTTATTTAGATCTTGCTGAAAATTTAACTCAAGTAATTTGTTCTCAAGACCTATAATTTATTTTATAGTATATATTTTTTTAAAGGCATGCTGTTTAAAGCTGATGTCTTGAAATGTAGCCAGTTAATGATTTTCTGCCAGTCAAAATAAGTCATAGACAGTTTTATTTTAATTTTTATTCTGTCATTCAATTTGGAATTGTACTGTATTTATTCTGCTTTAATGTCTTTTTTCCCTCCAAGACCAGCCTTAAATCCTGATCCATTTTATAAGCATGAATGCTGTTTTTGGCAATCTTCATTTACAATAGCTATTCATGAAAATGGCCGATTTCTGGTGCGTGAATAGAATCATGTGTCAAGAGTTGTCTACCGTAATTTATCGTATTTGACACAAGAATTCTCAAAAATTTCGCATCTTCTTACAAATGAGTGGAAGCAAAAATATTCCAAAAATGCCCCATCTTATAGGCAATGTCGTTTTATACCTGAATAAATACAGTAGTTTACAAAAATCCATAATCTGAAAACTGTCAATAACAGTGTGCTGATACTAAACTATTGTGTTTTAGTGAATCATCTTTCTGGGTTGGAAAAGCATCGTTCAGAAGTTGGAAGCGTTTGGCTCTAGACAGAATAAGTAGACTGGAATACATGAATGGGGTAGATCGTCAGTCTCCACAGCAAAATGGAACAAGACAAAACGAAAATGGTAAAATGAATTAATATTTTCTTTTAACTTAACCTGTCCTCTGACCTATTTGCACCTTTCTCTCCAGAAAATGGACTGATCCAAACAACCAACAGCTGATTGGCTGAAAAATTTGCACTATGTGTACTCTCAAATGTTATTAGACTTAAAAGTGTATCAGAAGACAGAATCATAAGACAGGCTAGATGGTTATTAAAAATGTAAACTTAAGATGATTTTTATCAGGCATTTAAAAAATCTTTTACCCCATTCCAGTCAGTCTCCCATAGCTGTGGTATGTGCTGTTCTATCTATGAGAAAATGCATATAAACGATCCCTTGCATCTAAATGAAAAATGATTTGTTTCCTGTAATGACTATGTCTGACAATTATCAAATGTTTGACATCTAATAACTGATGATTAATAAATGAATCTGGTGGTGTCATTAATTTAAATTTTAACCATTTTTAGAAAATCCTGAAGACAGACTATCCGCTGGTGATATGCTGTCTGAACAAGAAGAAAAACTGGACAAGTCTACTGAAGAAAACCGATGCGGTGGTCCTGAGCCAATCTGTGATAAGTCAGACACTGGGATGAAGTTCAATGATGACTTACTGTGTGAAGAACATGGTGTGTATATTATCTTCATATCCTTTCCATACTCAAAGTTAATGTTTACAGGGATAGAAATAAGGAAATAACTCCACTTGCATGGAGAACCAGAAACTTTAAAAAGCTACTTGTTCCTTCAAATCTCAGTCTAGGCATGGGATTTTTAGTCTCGGTATTGACTGCGACACAGAGTGAGTGCTGTGCAAGGCTCGGTAGACCGGTGATCCACACGTGGTTTATCAAAGGATGTGGTATGTGCTATCCTGTCTGTGGGAGGTAGTGGGTTTTGTCTCCTCTACTAACACTAACCTCTGACCTGGACAAACAGCACAGGAAACTACTGTGTGTCCAGGACAGTGTGCTTGAATCTTAATTGGATATAAGCATGAAAATAAATAATACCAACCAAGCCTCAAAAATATAAGACTAATTAATAGTAAGTCCTTTTTATTGGTTGGAACCATGTGGCTAAAAGATACAAATGTATATAACATTTGTAGCACATTTTGAGATGTCAGTCTTTCTAGAAAGGTGTTCAGGGATCACACGTAACATAAGTGTATTCTTGGGCATGTAATGCACACAATAATAAATGAAGATGGAATCTAAAGAATGTGTTTTTGTGAACAAAATATCAACTGGGTTAGGAGACCAATATCGTTTAAATTTTACTTGCCCACCATGATTTCTATGCAGTGGCAACTCAGTTATAAAGCTGTTTTTGCAGCAGCATTGTTGATTGCTGTCATCAACTTTGAGTGCTGTTGCTGGGAGGGAGACACACTGTCTGTTCATGTTACCAGTGCATGACCAACTGTCATGAGAGATTGCCGGAGAAGTGGAAGCATGGGCCCCCTAATGTAGTTTGCTCAATCTGCCCTCATGTTTTATTATTTTCAAAATAATACCTCAATGGTTGTTTGAATTGTTTACATTTCCAATCTTCAGTTGTCCAAATGTTGCCTGGACCTTAAACACATCATCTATAACTGGGAGACATATTATTTTAATTATAGGCTAATTTGACTAATTCTTTATTTCCTTAGATTGCTTGAGTCCAGATGAAGGATGCCGACGTCTCGTGTCCGACGTGGTCTGGGAGAAATTGAAAAAGTATTTTCCCGACTGCCCCGAATATAGCCAGCTGTCGCCAACTTGTCATAAGTGTCAGGTACATGCCAGATGATTGTTTTCACAACCGTCATTGTATTATGAGGTTGTTCTAACTGTAAAATGTTTTACACTACTTGCTCATTAAATAACTTGCTTAAATGGTGGCAACATAAATATTGTATTTAGTATATGGGGTGATTTATAAAGAATTGCACACTTAAACAAATTCTTAGCTAAGTCGGGTATTAAATAACTTCCTTAAATGGTGGCAACGTAAATATTGTGTTTAATATATGGGGTGATTTATAAAGAACTGCACACTTAAAAAAATTCTTAGCTAAGTCGGGTATATGGTAATGTCATTTTTTATTATTTTATTTTTTATTTAGGCCTAAGTAAAATCATAAAAAATTATATACAAAGTACATGTAATGGTTGGAAAGATGAGAAAAAGTATAATTAGAAAGCAGAGGCTTTGATAAACCTGTTGGTGAACATTGTGATTTGTGATATATAAATTTTGCAGTTACTAAATCAAGAAGAGAAACAAGAGAAAGACGTCAGAAGGCTGATGGCACAAGAACAGAAGGCTGCTCTACTTGACTTGTTTCAGGGTAAAAACCGACCATCACTGGATGGAGATAGCCAGCTTCAGGCAAACATCATCAGCACATTCTTCATAAAGGAGTGGAGAAGATTTCTCAAGTAAGTGGATCAATCTTTATATTCTTTTTCTTCTTTATCTTTATTATGTTAGCCTAAAATATAGCAGCTTGGCCTATTTTCCATTCTAATGAGTGATCCACAACTGGTTCATCAAAGGCAGTGGTATGTGTTGCCCTGTCTGTGGGACAGTGCATATAAAAGACCCCTTGCTGCTTATTGGAAAGTAGCATATGCGGCAACAGCAGGTTTCCTCGAAATAAATGTCAGTATGACCATATGATTGACGTCCAATAGCCAACAATAAGATAAAAATCAGTGTGCTCTAGAGGCATCGTTAAATAAAACAAACTTTACATTCCTAAAATATATTACATAAGAGATTGTTTACTGTTAACATTTATCTGTTCATACAGACTACTGAGTTTCTTTTACTCCCCCGCCACCCCCACATTACTACACCTAAAATGTTGATTATTTTGAAATTTCAATGAACATTTTAATAATAAAGTGAAATTTGTATATTATGCATGTTTCGAAAATCACAGTCCCCCTCCCTCCCACACACTTTTTATAATTTTTTTATGAAAAGGTAAATATTAAATATTGTGAACAATTCCTTAGTGATTTTATTTCATTGAAAAGAATATTTCCTGATTCACAATCATGTTTCACAATAAATTTACCTCTATTTTTAGAGACTGTGCTAAAGTAGCTCCAGCATTGGAAGTGATCAATTCTGTGTTGCTATGTGAACACGGAGGTCTTCTGTATTCTCCTGAGAGCTCACTATGCAGAGGAGACTTTGAAGACATGTACGTATTGTAATTTAAAGACATATGTATTGTAATTTAAATGTGTACATATTGTAATTTAAAGATGTACGTATTGTAATTTAAATGTGTATGTATTGTAATTTAAACATGTACGTATTGTGATTTAAATGTGTACGTATTGTAATTTAAATGTATATGTATTGTAATTTAAACATGTACGTACTGTAATTTAAATGTGTACGTATTGTAATTTAAACACGTATGTATTGTAATTTAAACATGTATGTATTGTAATTTAAACATGTACGTATTGTAATTTAAACGTGTATGTATTGTAATTTAAACGTGTACATATTGTAATTTAAACAGGTAGTTATTGTAATTTAAACAGGTATGTATTGTAATTTAAACGTATACGTATTGTAATTTAAACATGTACATACTGTAATTTAAATGTGTACGTATTGTAATTTAAACAAGTACATATTATAATTTAAACAGGTACGTATTGTAATTTAAACGTTTACATATTATAATTTAAACACGTACATATTGTAATTTAAACACGTACATATTGTAATTTAAACGTGCGTATTGTAATTTAAACATGTACATATTGTAATTTAAACGTGAACATATTGTAATTTAAACGTGCGTATTGTACTTTAAACAGGTACATACTGTAATTTAAACACCTACATATTATAATTTAAACAGGTACATATGGTAATTTAAACGTGTACGTATTGTAATTTAAAAACATACATATTGTAATTTAAATGTGCGTATTGTAATTTAAACATGTACATATTATAATTTAAATGTGAACATATTGTAATTTAAACGTGTGTATTGTAATTTAAACACTTACGTACTGTAATTTAAACACCTACATATTGTAATTTAAACACTTATGTATTATAATTTAAACATGTACGTATTGTAATTTAAACAATCTATTCCCTTCAATTTTACTTGCTCACAAGACTTCTTATCTAGATTTATACCTTGGTATAATACAATTCTTTAATAGATGTGCTATCATACCCAGACTGGTTGGTTTAGTATATTTTTATGTTTATATCGAATTAATGTTCAAGCACACTGTCCTAGTCACACAATTTAGCTTCCAGGGTTGTTAATGAGAGAGGAAATGTGATTATTTTTTTCTATAAGCAGCAAGAGATCTTTTATATGAACTTTCCACAGACAAAAATGTTTCTATTCTCTAATTAATTTTTCTGGGCTGTTATTAACTAGTCTAGTCTGCTAGTCCACTAAGGCCATCGGAAATATTTCTCAATTTATACCACAAACAAACATTACATAAACACTAGTCCCATCAGTTAAAGGTGAGTGATTGCTCACATTCTGAAAATTGAAAGTGCTGACTTTTTGTCATTTTTTTATCATGTAAAATGTGAAAATTGGCAAAACTGCTCTCCTCATTTAGAATTTATTTTCTGGAATGATTTATTTTGCAGAGCTCTCGTACTATTTCCAAAAGAACATAATATAAAGTACTGCATTTAAGGCAGTCTTTTTTTCCTTCCAGAACCAGCATTAAAAAGCATGATCTAAAACACTGTTTTTGGCAATCTCCGATTACAATAGCTGGTCACGTAAATGGCCGATTTCTGATTGTCGGGAGTTGTCTACTGTAACTTATTTACTCATTGTTTATAAAATGGTGGACCGCTAAACTTATGGATAAATACTGGACATAAATTATAAAAATATTTGCATAATTTTCTTTTCAATAGCACACAGTAATGTGGCTATCCCTGCATGGAAGTTAATTTTAACGGTTTTTCAGTGAACGTCAATGGCAACATGTTCACAGGAATTCTTGAAAATTTCACCCCATCTTATGAAAGAGTGAAAACAAAAACAGCCCCCAGAACACACCAAAAACAATGTCGCCTTATAGCCAAAAAAATGGTACATGCATCAGGTTTAAATTCCTTGAATACAAGCATTGTGTTTTTATTGCATATTTTGTAATTTCAGTTTTACTCTCATGTGGCCATGTGAATGGGTGAAGATGACTCAACTGTGTTCCTTTGATAAGGAGATTACTTTGGTTAAACTGAAGGAAGAGGATAACTCTATTAAAATTGTTACTTCTCCAGGTAAAGTCTTTAGCTTTTCAGTTTTTCCTCAGAATTTTAAAATAACTTATTTGGACTATTTCTCACTTTTTTGGCTGTTTTGGCAACCAGTATCTAGCTAGGGCTACCAGATTTGTAAACCCGGTAGTCTGTCGGGCTACTTGATTTTTTTTCCCCTATCAAGTGACTAAACAATCAACCAGATGCTTAAATCACTGTTGTGTGAAATTCCACCTTTCGTGTGTGCACTCTTCTGACACGAGTCACCATAACAGTGTTAATTGCTCACACTGTCTGACCAATTGGTGGCGATTGTGCAATATGATTTCCAAATAAGAAGAGTATTTTTAGCAGTTATTAAAATAAAATGTAGTTTTCATAAATGATAAAAACAAAACATATTTAAGCTAAAATAAATGATTTTTAAAAAAACATTCTGTCTCTTTTGTTTATTGAAATTATGGAGCTACCAATTTTTACTGAGGGCTACCAGGTTTTGCAACCTGGTAGCCCTGTGAGCTACCACTGAAAACAATTAAGGTCACGGCCTGCATATGTATCAATAGCTAGTGGCCTTTTTTTTTTGTATGGACCACATTTCCACTGCAATAATGCATTTGACACCTAATAGCTGCTAATTCACTATCTTCCTTCCTTCCTTCCTTCCATCCTTTCTTTTTTTTCTAATAATTCTCTTAAAATTTACAGAGATCTGTGAAGATTGCATGTCTCTAAGACTTGCTGAGGAGGAATCGTTGAAATACTTCTATGAAGATGCGACAATTTATGTTCGGAAAATTTTGAGTGATGACACTAATACAAGTGTATTACAAGAGAATGGAGATAAAGAAAACAGTCTCGACAGAAGTGATCCTGAATTTTCAGAGGTATCAAAAAAAGCAGATTGAGAGTTACTAACGGAGTCTGTATTTGTTACAAACCCTTATATTTGTACCTATGGATAAAAACATAAAAATCACAAGTGTGTTTCTACCAATAACTTTTTTTTATAGCTGTAGTGGGGGAAAAAAGGTAAACTGTAAACTGTTTAATAAGAAATTAAACAAAATATATAATTTCGTACAATTTTTTGAAAAATATTGAGACTAAAGTGTTTTCACAAAACTGGCAAAATCCACCATTTGACACCATTTTTAGAAAAATAAAAAATAATGTTGATAATTGTGAACAACCTATTAGATATTTAGTTGTAGTATTTGTAATGTGTGAAGATGAACACATTTTTAATTTTGCTTGCAGCATCCTCCAATTAAAATAGCTACAGACTGTGAAGAACCCCCCGAGAAGGTGTTAAAAACAACTCATGAAAACGGCAGTAGCTCGGTGAGAAAAAGTCAGAGACATCGAAGACAGAGAGGAGAGAAGGAAGTGCTAATATCATCCAATATGAATCTTAAAGATCTCAAATTAAAGGTAACAGGCAGTGGTCATATATAGTATTTTAAGTACACTATAATCTTAGAAATTAAGAAAATGAACATGTATACAATAATGTCTTTCAGAATGAAATTTAGCAGGTGAAAATAAAATTGTAGATGGCTCTTAAATTTAATGCTAAAACGATCCAATGGCTGCAAATAACTGGCGTTTACAGTATGTATGTCATTAGTATGTGGGGCTAGTGACATGTCAAAAGGGTACTAGTGTAGAGGGTCCTCTCAGAACATTGCCTAAAACTGTCCTTTGATTCCGTCTTGTGCAGAGATATACTTTTTAACTACGGATATGGTTTTGTCAGTCCAATTTGGCAACACTGAATTCTTCACAGAACTAATAAGCAGAGATGTTGTAGTTCAATATTTAACTAAGTTTGTTTGAACTGACAAAAACGTATCGCTGGGTCTCGCCTATTAATGACATCCCTGTCATAGCAAAAATGTGCTGTGGACTAATCATGTCCATGACATTTTCCTTGACACAGTATAAATTTAACGGACACCATGCAATGCTACTGGTCCTACTGGTATTATTGTGACATCTGATTCAAGGCTGGTAGGTACTGGGATCAAATCTTAGTCGAGGCAGGAGATTTTTAATTTCAGTATTAAATTCAATCTAGAGTGAGTGCTTATCAAAGCTAGGTGGGTAGGTGTACACTACTTTCACCGAATAGTGGTCCACAACTGGTTTATCAAAGGCCATTGTTTGTTCTGTCCTGTCTGTAATAATACAAATGATATATTTAAAAAATGTTAAACAGAAGAATGCACTATTTTGATATCTAAAATATCTGTACTATTGTTTCCATCTCATAAGTAAATCATTAAAAAAATATTTTTTAATTCGTCTTACAGATAATGAAACAGTTTTCCGTCCCTCCATTTGACCAGAACCTGTCTCTTGATGGTGTGAAGCTCACGAATGACGCTGCTACACTCAGCAGTTTGAAAGTGTTCCCCGGTTGTGTTGTTATGCTTCAAGTGAGTGGCAATGGGACAGGGTTTTTAGTAGAAAATTCTTAAATTCTGTAGTCGGTAGTCTATAGAAATAAGTTTCTTCTGTTTACATCCATGAAAGAGTTAAGCACGTTGAACGTGGATGTGCTGTCAGACTCATAGCTGGTAGGTACTGGGATCAAAACTCAGTCAATGAATGGCATTTTTAATCTCAGTACCATCTCCAACCCAGAGTAAGTGCTCTACAAGGCTCAATGGGTAGATGTCTGCCACTTACACTGACCAGTGGTCCACAACGGGTTTACCAAAATCTATGGTATGTGCTGTCCATTTCATTTCATTTTATCTGTAAAAGTTATTAAGCCAAGATGACCTAAACCAGTTATAATAATTATTATATTTTAGATATAAAGGAGAGTTTAAGGAATTGGAAATAGTAATTTGTGGAAAAGTAACCTTTTTTCATTTTATCTTTTGTCATATAGGCAGACGAACCATCAGAAGATGCTTTGGCAATTGAAGAGTTGTTTGTTGGTATGTAGTACTCCCCCTGCATACTGGGAGCTGTTATCCAATCTTCACAGTTTAATTGTTTCATTATTAATCACTTTGTCTACAAATGTTGCAATTAAATCCACAAATCCTTGTTCTATTATTTTATTTATAAACAAATAATAAACATAATACTGGCGTCATCAAGACCATTGTATGTGCTGTCCTTTCTGTAAGAGAGTGCATATAAAAGATCACTTGCTGCTAATAAAAAAAAAAAAAGCTTAATATGTGGTGATAACATGTTGTTTATAGACCATGTGTCAAAAATACTATTACCTGTATTCCTAAATACTGGGTTTTTTTCTGCTGTGGTACATACCCTGTACATTTTGTGCTGTACCGGTATACTTCGGCACTTTTCATTGACATTATCTTTACAGAAAATCCCGAGAACTAAATTATCAGTGTCATAAAACTAAATACATAAATGCAAAATACTATTACCTGTATTCCTAAATACTGGTATTTTTTCTGCTGTGGTACGTACCCTTTACATTATGTGCTGTACCGGTATACTTGGGCACTTTTCATTGACATTATCTTTACGGAAACTCCCGAGAACTAAATTATCAGTGTCATAAAACTAAATACATAAATGCAAAATATTATTTAAAAAGCAAAATGGTGTCTGCAAACTTGCCAAATCTGACGTTTGGGCACATTTAGGTTTGAATTTTAAAAAAGTGACGTTCAATTACAAAAAAAAAATTCTTTGTCCTATACATTATAAAATGTGTGGATAGTGGGACATCAAATTTGACAACACATTTATGAAGACACCACCCATTGTTATTCATAAAACATAATGCTGTATACCGTAGTACATACCGCAGTACTTTTTTTTTAAATGTGGTATACTGTGGAACTTTATTTTTTTTGTGGTACCCAACCATACCTAACAGTAAGTTATTATACAACATACTAAGGTGAAGTTAAACAGTTTTCTTTTCCTTTCTTTACTTCGTTTGTTTTTTATTCATTAAGCATCTTTTTCACATTTTTCAGCTCCAGCACATCCCGAGGAAGGATTTAAAGGAACAAATCTTCTAAGTCCAAGAGTAGGTCAGGTGAATTAAACAGTGCTGCTACCACAAGTCAACACATTTCCATGATGACAAACGATGAACAGTGCCGCCGCCACCACAAACAAACCATTATGTAACTACACAGTCAACACATTTCCATGATGACAAACGATGAACAGTGCCACCACCACAAACAAACCATTATGTAACTACACAACACATTTCCATGATGACAAATGATGAACAGTGCCACCACTACAAACAAACTATTATGTAATTAAACAATCAACATCTTGTCATAATAAACCATGAACAGTACTGCTATAAAAAAAATATGTTGCCATGACTACGATATCATATCAGACAGTATGTGATGATGGCTTTTCATTCCAATATTTATTTTTAATGGGTTTTTTTTTCCATTTTTAAATATTTATTGCTGACATTTCAGTGTGACCAAATACAGACAGCTAAAATTTATTGAAGGTTGAAAGATAATGGTGACTTTTGCAAAATCAATAAAGCCATAATTTGCAAAATATTATTTGTCCTCTTAAAATCCTATCATGGAGCAAATGCATGTGTAGTGACAGCTAGAGGATTTGACAAATACTAATAAAATAAAAGTATTAGTCTGATGAAAATGTAGTTACCATTTCACTTTTATGTACTTATTCTCCGCACATCATGTTTTATTTACACAAATCTCCAAGAGATTAACATAACTTATTATTGTGATTTTCAGTTTTGTACATACTAATTTATATTTGATACTCTGTAAATCATGAAATTAACATGAGGAAGAAATCAATGCGAAAAATGTCTAACAGACCTGCCTACCTTTCCGGTTTCTCCGTAATATTCCCGGACAAACACCCCAAGCTTCGGCATTCCGGCAATACAGCCAAACTTTCTGCTGACTGGCAGTCGACTAGATTTTTATTTATTTATTATTATCGCTAAAGTTGTCGGAGTTTGGTTGCAGAGAGAGCATGGACATAACTTCCTGGATTATTTTGAAGGTCGAATGACACTGTGTAGTGTCAAGGTTTTGCATTTCCACTTCTCGTGTAAACAATTCACCTCAAATCTGAGAGTGATAGCGAGTAAAAGAACGAGTGAAGCATCCAGACTAGATTAAAAGAAACCAAGAATTCTGCAGAAGTTTTTGGTTGATTACACCGACTGGCCAGTGCTGAAACCATCTACTAAGGGTGCAACCTTTTGCTATTGTTCCGCTGGCTGCCTTGACTTTAGCATCCGACGTGGCAGGTGCAATGACTGCAAGAGGCACATGACAATATTTATTGCCGACATTTCAACAGTGGCTAACTTGGGACAATACTTTCACATGCCCATATATTTTTTGATTTTCCAGAATTTTATAGAAAACTTAACACTAATATTGCAATTTAAAAACTTGTTATTGCTTTTATCTGTATCAGATTATCATCATATAACCAATAACAACAAACAAGTTGGTGAAAGTGCACTTTAACTTGCATACATGCCAATAAACGAAATCAGTTAAGACTGATGGTCTGCATAATTCCCCAGAAGATGCCCATTGGTTTGGCTGCATATACATACCAGAGAACCAGTCAAATGAACTGTTATCAAAGCTACCTTTCTGGTTATTTTTATCATATTGCACCTTTAATTAAAAATATGCATCATAGTCTAATTCTATCATATTAATTTCATGTGATGGTTTGTAAATTATATTATCCTGAGTTTCATTTGCAATTATTTATGGATCTATCTTCGACATAAAACATGGTGTAAAATTAACACATTTTCTAACTAGTCCAGATAAGATTTTATATTTGGTCTAGCTGGAAATGTAGTCAGATATCTGTGAGCAGATTTTAATTTCTCCATGAGCAGAAAAACTGACATGGGTAACTTTGCTAGTGATAATTTTGTACATTGGTAATTAATACAATAATAAAAATTTGCAATTGTTTGCTGTCCAGAAAAACAGTATTAAATAATGCATAATATTAATAAAGTAAATTACTTTTTCACAAAAGGCCAATGAATTTCATATAAATGATGTGTATATTATGCAATAAAATAAGTACATGCATATTTTGTTGCGACTGTGTTGTATTTTATCATGCAATAACTGTCTGTACTGACACATTATTGATGACAGTATATAGTAAAGTCGTTCCTTTCTAGTAGCAGTTTATCCCGTCGTGTGACACTGGGTGTATAAAACTTAGAGATGGGATTTCCTGATTAAATACATAAGCCATCAACAACTAGATAACATTTATTACAAAAAAAAAGAACAATTTTGGTCAGAATCTAACAATAACTTGTTCCATCCAGTGGTCTGTTACTGTTGCATGAAATACTTTGATATGTATCGTCCTGTACATCAAAGAGTTGTTTTAACCTTTTTTATTCTTTTAATTTGAAGTGATGGTGGGTGGGTGTTGGATAATAAATACAGTTTTGTTTGTCTTGTTCCAGACTCTTTTGTTTGTTTTATTTAACGACACCTCTAGAGCACATGGATTTTTATTTTATCATTGGCTATTGGACATCAATCATATGGTCATTCTGACATGTATTTAGATGAAACCTGCTGCTGCCACATAGGCTACTCTTTCCAATTAGCAGCAAGTGGTCTTTTATATACACTGTGCCACAGATAAGAGCACATACCACAGCCTTTGATGAACCAGTTGTGGATCACTGGTTGGAACAGAAAATAGCCCAAACTGCAAATGGGTCCACTGAGGATCGATCCGACAACCGATCTGTTCACAGGCAGATCTGTGATGACAGCCACCATAATTTATGAACTTGGCAGTCAAGTAATGGGATCTCTTGAAACTAGGATTGAAATATAACTAAAGAGGTTGATTCTCTTCAGTAGACCCATCTGGTTTATATACTACTCAAAATCTGCAAGAGATCATACCATTTTTGTATGATAAAATTATTCTATGACCCCATATTGAAATATATCTATTTACACTAAATGGGTAACCCCACAAGAATCTCAATCATACAATTGAGTGATCACCATACGCCTTTGACGTCACGGTATGCATGTGCAACTTGACAACCTCTGTACTGGCTTGCTGAGACAGCATCGTCGTACACATCTTATTGAAAGATTAGCATCAGTTTCGAGAACATTTTTACCGCATTTGAGGTTGTCAATGTCGTCAGTTGACCACTGAAGAATTGGCCAGGGCCATGGGCATGCTGGAAGGTGGGTCTTCACAGCGTAGGGTTGCCAACGTCTGGTGTGAGCCAAAGTGTGATAAGCAGAGCATGGAATCGCTTCCAGACATATGGCTCAGCTAACCATCTCCGAACATGACCACTGTGGTGGAGGCTCCATCATGGTGTGGGCTGCTATCAAAAGAGGTGGAAGAACAGACCTGCACTTTGTGATGAGAGGCATGATGACCGAAGTATGCTGCAGGGATGAGATCCTGGGCGTCTACATCAGACCGTATGCTGGTGCAATTGGACCCCAGTTCATCCTCGTGGAAGACCACACTTGACCTCATCATGCCAGGGTGGTTGAGGACTACCTACAGCAGGAGACCATCGTCCGTATGTATGGACTGGCCAGCACGCTCACCTGATCTCAACCCTATTGTGCTAAAGGTGGCATTTTCTTGACTTGGAATAATATTCTTAAACCTCTATTTTCGGGTATCTGCTTCTTTGACGACAGAACGCATGTTAACTAAAGTTCAAATTTGGTATGCAGCAATGAAATTCAGGAAATAAACATGTCCTCGAATACATGCCATTTTTATTTTTTATATGATACCTATGCAGAAAAATGTAATACCACTCTAAATAGGGATCCCTAGCAAATTTTGAGTAGTATATATGCCAGTGGTTCACACAGTGGTGTGAAAAAGACTGATGTATATTCTGTTTGACATTAAACTAATTTCTTTCTCTGGAGATTAGTACAACCAGAACAAGATGTTTAGTCCAAACCTGGAAATAAGTGCTCGGTTACAGACATTTTCCTGTACAACATTGTCATTTGTCAAGCTTTGACGATGACAAATTTAATATTAGTGGTCATTTTGTGTCGAATAAGTTCCAATGCTGTGTGTTTAAAATGTTTATTTTTGATAGTTTTTAAGATCACACATGTGCTTTCATTCAACCCCCTGACATTTGAGAAAAAGCAAGTTATAACATAACGTTTCAGTACTTTGCTGAAATGGATAAGTGATAATTTGATACAAACAAATGCATCCATATGGTTGAAACATGCAGAAAATCTGAAAGGAAAAATAACTGATTAGGCGTGCAATAAAAACTATAAAATTTCTGTTTATTTATTTTAATAATTACAAATTTCAACTTAAATGCACAAATTGACAGATATAGGACATTTTGGCAGGCATCTCAAATGGTAGAGTGTTGGCCTGTGAGTCGGTCGGTCGTCGGATTGATCCTTCTCAGTGGATCATTTGCAGTTTGGGCTGTTTTCTGTTCCAGCCAGTGGTCCACAACTGGTTCATCAAAAGCTGTGATATGTGCTGTTCTGTCTGTGGGACGGTGCATATAAGACCCCTTGCTGCTTATCGGAAAGAGTAGCCTATGTGGTGGCTGCGGGTTTACTCTAAATAGATATGTCAGAATAATCATATGATTGACATCCACTAACCGATGATAAAATATAAATCAATGTGTTCTAGAGGCGTAGTTAAATAAAACAACTTTACTTCTTTTTTTTGGCAGGCATATCTCAAACAATTAATACCAGACTTATAGCCTTTGTTATCTGCTATGAAATGGGCAACAGAGTTTGTAACTGAAGAAGTGATTTACAAAATTTGCCCAGTAACTGTGATAAACACTTCTTTGAGCAGTACACACAATTGGTTCATCAAAGGCCTGTCGGTGGGAAAGTGCATATAAAAATCCCTTGCTGCTTATCAGAAAGAGTAGCCCATGTGGCAGCAGCGGGTTTCCTCTAAAGACATATGTTAGAATGATCATATGTATGACGTCCAACAGCCAATGTGCTCTAAAGGGTTAAATAAAACAAACTTTACAGTACAACAAACATGCAGTTTATTTCAGTCTACCCATATTTTGCAGGGTCTTAGTGAGTTTTGTAAATATGCCTCTTTAAATGGGTTTCTTGTGAATGTCTGCTATAAACAAGGCATCTGAGTCTGTAACTGGGTTCCACGGAAACTGGCACAACCAGGACATGAATGCAGTGTCTCGTGAATGAACAGATCACAGTCTAAACAGTAGATTTGCAAACACTTTTCACATCTGTACACCTGTACAAAGATAAAAGTACATGGTTTAAACATTTTTATTGCCATCAAATACAGTATTGGACTGATCAGTAATCTAAGCTTGATTAAGGCCAAAACCAATATTTTTCAAACAATAACATACTCTGTTAAACATGACAAAAATTAAAAAATTAAACTAGAAATAAGGAGAGGATTGTAGTAATCTTATAAAATGGGAGAGAAGGCAGCCACGAAAGGTGGAAATTGTTCAAATTTTGTCAAATTAATGGATTTATACCGAAACTTTATAAAATGAATTTCTTTTTATGACACAATCAATCATAAGCTAACTACTAGGTGAGAATCATACTTTGTTTTTTAAAAATAATCTGTGATTATTTTGATGTTTTAGCAGGTAAAGTTGTATATCACCTGCAAGGCTTAAAAAAATCTACCACTTTTCACAGGCTGCTATTTTGAACCATGCAGTCTGTGTGTGTGTGTGGGGGAAAGGGTATTCCTTGGTCCACTAGTGAATATCAATATTTGTAATTGTTACAGTTTTCAGGATTATAATATTATGACTGGTCTAAAACAGACTTACATTTTTCTCCTTTATCAAAACTTGACAAGCATAGCACCTGAAATTGTAATGATTCTTTGTTTAATAACAAACAAGTAAATTCTTTAATCAGCACCCATTATTTTTATTTAAAAAAATTAAAAAAAAAATTGGAAGTTTGTCTTGACAAATATTTTTAAAAATAAGAAATTATAACTTAAAATATGTTTAATTTATATATAGTTGCAACTTATTTAATTCTACATGCTTATGTTTTGAGGTGTCTATCTTAATGTAGTCTATACATTTCTTATGATTGTGAATAAATATATTTTAAACATTAAATAATTGTGTAGGATTGATCACATATTTTTTAGCATTTCTGTATATATCTAAACAACTAAAAGTGACAGATATGCTAAAAGGTTATTGTTTGTGGTAGATGTAGTGTATGACACAGTATTTAAGTCATATATAACACATTAATTTACCAATAAAATGAGTAATTCTCTAAAGTCAATATGAAAGTCCTGGTATTTTGGATGCATGCTCCACATAACACAGAATGTTATCAGTAGCATGGTATCTTATGTTTAAATTACTCTATATCATACTTACCCAGGGTTTTTAGATGTCATCTCAGAAAGAGGTACCTCAATAAATGAATCAAGTGGAAACAGATGGTGATATGATCTTGCTAAATGTGGTGCAGATACTAATGTCAAACCTAAAAGAAAAAAGGTCTCACATTACAGATCTGCAGATACTAAGAGGCCATTCACAATTCTCAAAATGTTCCTGTCCATACAAAGCTAACAAATTTCATACCCCACCATCTCCTCAAATTTGTATGGGATGGGATTTGAATCAGTATTTTCAGAGATAGAAATTAATAAATAGTTGTAGTCTCCTGGGGGACAAGCTTACTAGCCTTGAAAGATTACTAGTTCCCTAGGAAAATCACTAGTCCTCTGTTATTGGCTGGAACTAGGAGATCAACAGATACATGAACGTAATAGAAAAAAGACCATCCTGAGAAAACAAACCTTTGCTAGAGAGCTGTTCATGGAATATATAACATATTTGACTGATTAATATAATACTAGAGATGGAATTTGGAAAAATATGTGAAAAACAAATCTGGCTTCAGGAACTAACAGTGCAAAAAGGACTGGGACTAAAAGGGAAATAACTGTATTGTAATTCATAAACTAGTTTAGTAAGCCAAGCAAGTAATGCTAACTTGGACGATCCGAAACAGCAATGAGATGGAATAAATATTGTTTAAACAAACTTCATTTAATGGAACATCACTAATCTTACCACAAGCTCTGCACTCGACTGGTAGTTCGCAGTACTTGCTCTTACACTGTGGACAGTAGTATCCACTTGTGCTGAATCCCTGAGAACCAGCCTTATCAAGATGGCTGAAAGGAAAGGAAATGAAAGGTTGTTTAACGACATCCCATCACATTGTTTATTCAGCAGCTATTAGGTATCAGATATGTGGTGCCGTGCTTATAAAACTTTTAACAGTCTGGACTCCTGTCTCAAACTTTAAGTCTTGACTATTGAGTCTGAGACACAGTTTTTTTCACTTTAAGTCTCAGACTTTATTAAAGCACTTTTTTATAAGCACTGGGCCTGGTGTTTTCAACACATGGTCTTTAAAGGAAACCCACTACTGCCCTTTAAAGGAAACCCACTACTGCTACATAGACTACTCTTTCCAATTAGCAGCAAGGGATCTTTTATATATACTTTCCTACAGACAGGACAGCACATACCACAGCCTTTGATAAACCAGTTGTGGACCACTGGTTGTAAGATGGCTGAAATAAACCCTTTATACTGTCAGAATATTTTAAATCGTTCACTTTAGAGCTCATTCATAAAAACTAACATTTAACTATATTTTGTACAAAGCATACAAAGGGGGAATGTAGTTTCAAGGCTTGATACAAATTTAAATTATCTTTAAAATGTTTGAAATTCCAAAAATAATCAACATTTTGAAGTACTAATTTGAGGATATGAAAATAAGTACTCGCTTTCCAAATAAGTAAATTTCAACATCGGCAACTAACTCCCAATTGTTGTTTGCAAAAAGAAAGCACACTGCAAAATTAATATAATATTTTGGTTTAAAAAATTATATATTTTAATACAGAATAGAACAGAGCAACATTAATGCATTAATCAACCAGTGACAATTCTTTTTCTTTTTTTTCATTTCCACTGCACACTTTGGGGTAATGATTAAACCAATAATAACAATGAGACCATTATGTACAAGAAACAGGTAATTTGTTTTCTACTTTCCAACCATTACAAAATGCCAGCAAATTTGTTTTTATTTTATTTTCTTACCTCTCCTCCCCCCTACACCACACATTTTAAAAAGAAAATCTGTAATCCAAGTTATAATATTTATTTTTTAACACTATTTTATTCAATAAATGAAGTAGATTGGCAAAAAGGTGATATATCTATAATAATAATGAAAAAGTCTTGAAGTAAATTAAATACCACATGCACATGGATGGTTTTTCCTCCTTGTCTTTCTCTGTACTCAGTGTGTGATGAGGAAAACCTGGTAAAAAAATAAATAACAGTTGGTAGTGGTCAACCAGGGTTGAAATTTATTTTCTGAGGGGCAATGCAAATAATGCTTTAGATGACAGTGGGACGACACGAGGGCACAACAGCAAAAGTAAAAGATTAAGAGGCTATCAGCCTGTCAACCAATCCCATTCTGAACAATTAGGTTGAATAAATATTGTTTAAAACAAATGTAAAAGATTTTATGGGGCATGATGGCAGATACTGCAGTGGCACTGATATTCAGCCCCTGATATACTCAATAAAACATAATAAGCCAGAATGAATCCTATATAGAAATGCCTGACTTAATATACAGTAACATTATCATTTTGTGATGTTTCAAAAGGGCAATTGAACATTTTGTGAATTTTACTTGACCGACAAGCATAATAACTGGGTGTGGCTGACATTTTTATATTATATGTGAAACTCTGTGGTCCAGTGGTAGAACATCAGACTCTCAAGCAGAAGACTGTGGTTCAAAACTACGTGTCAAAATTACCAAATGTTTCACTCACAATAGCCTGTGATTAATAAATCAATGTGCTCTAGTGGTATTGTTAAACAAAACAACTATTTTTATATTATAATAAATGTTTACCCTCAAATAAATTCTGCTGTAACTGACCAATAAAAGAAAAAAAAATGAACTGGAAAGAAGCAATTCATAAAATTAATACTTACCCATTCTTATTAATGAAGATTCAGTGTCTGCCTGGAGTTAAAAAGAAAAACAAAATGTAGTTGGTTAAATTTGAAAATACAGCTATTAAGATGAAATCTGCATCATCAGTTAACTGAACAAATTAATTTTATTTCAGTAAAAACTGAAGGAAAAAAATAGATATAAATTCAATAACCTGAATATATGTATGATTATACTTACTGTAGCAGGTGGGGGAGAAACATGCTGAATAAGCAAATCTTTGAAGTGTGTTTCATCAAGTATAACATTGTATTTACCTGTAAAAAATAAACAAATCTTTTATAATGATGTATAGCCCAACATCATGCAAGGAAATAATTATTTTTAATCACCAGGGGTATTGGAACGAAATTCATATTGGGGGTGCTGCTCCCGTTTCCGAACATCAAAAACTTTCAACTGATTAAATTCTCATTACAATGACATTTCTTATTTGCAAAATAAAATGAGTTTCAAATGCAATCGAACATGTAACATCACATTTTTTGCCATTCGCTCTTATTGCTGTACTAGCTATTGTGCTATATCACTTGAATTACAGTTGCAATAAATGAACGTTGTTTTAATTTATTTTCAATAGTTGTGGTTCACCTACATAAATATTTTGGTCTGTTATGACGTTAGGAATGTCAAAATGTCAATTAATGTAGATGTTTACCTTTGTATTGATTTGAATATTAAGGTGATTTATAATATGGTAACCTGTATATGTTTACCATAGTGAAAACATTTTTCATGTGTTATTCATTTTAACACATTTAAGAAATTCATTCCAATATGTTAGACTCTGGTGTGTTTGCTGTATTTCTATTTTGTGAACAATGGCTATAGAAAACAGCTGGATCATCCCCTTTGATCATTTTATTAACATCCCGTAATTAAAATCAACAAGTGTGATAGTTTAATACATTTACTGGTACATTATAATTAGCATATAATATTGTGTATGACATGCTACATGTATATATGAAACATATTTTAGTGTATTTGTTTAGTGTATTTTGGATGGGCAAATGAAAAAAATATTGCAGGCAAGTGAAAAAGCAAATCTCACTTGCCCTTGGGCAAGTGTGTTTTAAAATAATTTTTCAGCCCTTGCTGTTTCAAATGATGGATGGACTATCAACTTTTTAAAAGTAGATGTATTCTTTGGGATATAGTCATTTTGTCAACATTAGTCCTCAGGAGTTTAGAAGCCATAATAGGCGATGTTTTCAAGATAGAGATGTATAAACTGTTGGAAATGACTATATCAGTGTATGAAAATTTTATATTAATTTACAGTTATTTGTAAATATAAAATATTTTGTTAAATATATTATCTAACTTAATTTAATTATAATAATTACATAACTAAATTAATAAAATCTCTACAAATTTGCAGGACAAAAGGTATATAGATATTTCAATACATCAAAACAAAACACTACAATGGTATTAAACAAGTGCCTAATTAGTGAGACCTAATCACTATATAATTAATTAGAAACCAGTTATCCTAACAGAGTTCACCTTTAATTAATCTGATAGATTATATCACAGCTTACATCCAGTAATTGCAATTAGACAATTTACAGTTAATCACCAATTACATTAATTAGCACTGCAAAACATCAAAGAGAAATAGATTACAGAAATGACAGATCTTTTAAGCAAAAGTTAAAACAGTAAAGATCAAACAAAATTAAATCATTTGCTTCCATTTGATCTTTGCCTCTTATTCTTTTTTTGAGCTTGGATGCCCTTAAACATTTATTTGATCTTTGCCCCAGTAGCAAATGATCAAAGACAAAATAAAACCATTTGATGGAATTGTTTTGACAATGATTTGTATAAATGCACAAGATGCATGGGCATCCCCAGTTTGTAACCAAATCATTGGACATACAGTAGATAGTACTGGAAATTTAAAATCAGAAAAGTGTTGAAATATCTAAACAATTCACAATGGATACAATTTCTGCTGCTGAAAAACTGCGATCTCTTTTGGTAGTTCATGACAATGCGCAGCATCAAATTCAAGAACTAGGTAAGTCATTTAACTTTTATTTAATAATGCCAAATAATATAACTAGTTAATTATTTTAATTAAGTAGTCCAATACATTCTAAATATGTTTTATATAATAAATACAAATACAGATACTTTGAACATAATTTCAATAGCTCGCCTTACTTCCTACTCCACTCCAACTCACATTTTATATCAGTAGTACCCTCAAAAGTACCCGGTCACTGGCAGTAAATAGCCACCTGTAACTGCTTTCACGCTGCCTACTTTTCATTTTTGGTAAAAAATATGTCATTTTATGCATGCCAAGATTGCCAGCTAACATCACTGTTGTACCATGCTACGGAGGGTCTGTATCATTGATCATATTTGTATATCCAGTGGTAAAAAGTTAGTTGATTACTTTTTTGCATTTTAATTATGGCGGATTATCCAATTTTTTAATTTCTTCTTTCTCAATTAAAATTTCTTAATCAATTGAAAAAAACATTGACAGCAGAAGATCTTCTAAACAGAATTCACAGAAAACTTCATTTTTTTGTTTAGTGGTTTGACATAGTTACACCTGTTCTTTACTATCAACTTATAGTCGTAAACCAGTCTGTGTTGCTATGGTATTGTACACGGCTAAACGTTTTGTCTTGTACTTGTTTAAAATAAAAACAGCAAGCCAGCTCAAAGAAATGTTACAAAAAATAGGCCACACGTATTTCCGATATATACTTCCGATTGATGAAATGGCAAGTTTCAATGTTAAATTTGTATTGGAAATTTTTAGATTGAAGATTATGAACATATATGAACTATTTAGAAAAGATATTTCAATGAAAAAAAACTGGACCACTTACAAACAATAAAATTAAAAAAATGATGTTTAGTATAGTCATTTTGGAATGTTAAAGTAGTTTTCTTGTTTTTATGGAAATAATTTTGAAATTCAAAATGGCTGAAGTGGCTGTCATCACAAAAAAGCTATTTTTAAAAAAGTGGTTTGTATGTATGTTTTATTACTTAAAGATGTTATTGCATGCATTAAATGGTGCACTGACAGACAATGTGTAATTGAGTGTGACATTAATATGTTTATTTTATTTCAGACTGTGTCCTACATCGACTGACAGAACGTGTAACATCACAGGCTGCATCTGGACATGTCATCGCTGGCATGATCATTCTGCAAAGGACAGCCATCATGAAAGCAGTCAAAGAGATGTACATCACTTATAGGAAGTTAAAATGGCAGCAGATACAGGCCCTTGTGCACATCATCATGAACAACCTAGGCCAGCAGGATGAAGACATGACGGACGATGATATGCATGACAACCACGAGGTCATCATCATTGCAAAGGGAATGAGTCTTGAATTTTGTGAGCTTAATAGATTTGGATGATAAAGACAGGGGTCGGATTCATTGTTTGAGGAACATAGCAATTCAACCTATGATTAATAGAACGTGTTATGAACTCTATTCCAAGATGTTTTGTTTCTTGATATCCATTCAGGTGAATACATAAATTGGTAGCATTATTTTTACACTATATTTATTTGGTTTCTGAATTGATAAATATTTATTTGGTTTCAATTAATATTAAATTAACATCAGTGAATTATAAACACTGGGTTTGTTTTAATGCAAATACTGTATGATGGATTAAAAATATTAAGAATATGATTGTTTGCTTTCTAGAATACCATTATATCAACCTTGGCCAGCTGTGTTAGTGCTGTATAACCAAATTATGAGGTGCCGTTTATTATTTTGGAGGAAATGAATGATGTCAATAACATTTACTATTTTTTGTCCAGTGTTATTTGAGTGCTATTTTTGTTAATATCATATGTGATAACAATGTCAATTATTTTTCAAAGAAATAAAATTTGACTTTATATTGCAATTTTGTTTTTTGATTATTTTATTATCTTTGACATTTGTTTAATGCCAAACCAAGAGATTGCTTACTCCTTGCTTATTAACCATAACACATGATAATACTCATAATTATCAACATTTTCCAACAATTATCACAAATTGTTTGGCACAAATCAAGGGTATACATTTTATTCAGATAATGGGTTATTTATTTATTTTTATTTGTCTGTTTAGTAAAGTTTACTTGTATCATTTAGTAGAAAGTCATTAGATTGGTGTCTATTTAATACAGTCTTAACTAGAGTTTACTATAAGTCAAGGTTAGGTGTGCTGCATGCGCATTTAATGATCAGCACTGCAGATAAATTTTTGCCAGGATATCCTGAAAAATTACATTTGTTTTCTTTGTGTATATGGATGTGAAAGGCCTTGGGATTTGTTTTGGGTTTTGTGTTCAGTGTGAAAGGACTAATCTTGTATGAAAGTTGTCGGGGAATATATAGAGGATATTATATGAGTGTCCATGACAGACAACGTTTACGACACGAGTGCCTAAATTATCATATTTCCTGAGAGAGTGTGTGGGAAATGCGATAATTTAGGCATAAGTGTCGTAAACATCGTCTGTCTTGGACACTCATATAATATTCTGTTTATTACCGTAACACTGTCTTGCTAAATGAACATTCCAGTCATTGTTTACAAAC
>JAULBS010033862.1:0-10205 GCA_032355785.1 Symmetromphalus regularis
GTTGATAAATGAAAATTAAGTTATTATAAGTTGATAAATGAAAATTAAGTTATTATAAGTTGACCAATGAGAATTCAGTTATTATAAGTTGATAAATGAGAATTCAGTTATTATAAGTTGATAAATGAGAATTCAGTTATTATAAGTTGATAAATGAAAATTAAGTTATTATAAGTTGATAAATGAAAATTAAGTTATTATAAGTTGACCAATGAGAATTCATTTATTATAAGTTGATAAATGAGAATTCAGTTATTATAAGTTGATAAATGAGAATTAAGTTATTATAAGTCTGGCCAATGAAAAGATTAGTTATTTTAGATTTGACCAGTGAGTATGTAGTTATTATAAATTTAACCAATGACAATTATGACTATTATAGTGTATGTTTAGTTAAAGTAGCAGTACCAATGTTTTATTTTATTCACTATGTGAATTTTAGTTATACTGTCGACTCTGTATATTTTAAATAAACTAGACAGTTTTTGTTAGTTACACAATAATTTGTGACATTAAATTCCATGTTTGTTTTTTAATACATATCTGTTATTATGTATGAAAGCTGATTTAAAAATTGGGTTACCAACTAAATAATTGCTTTTAGATGTCTGTTGCTAAGACCTGGATATGATGTTGGTAACAGTTACTATCCAGTCTTCCTACCAGTTGATTTCATTTCAATTTTATATATTTTTCAGCTTTTTGATCGAATTGAGCAGATTCTTGGGATAGTCTCGCAGGCACTTACTCGTGAAGTTCCGATAGAGGAAGTGCTTGTGAAGTACCAGAAACCCAAAGAGAAGCTTCTGGATGATTGTAATGAGACCGTACAGATGGGTCAGGCTTTGCTAGACAGACTTGCTCTACCCATTATTGTACCAGAGGGGTGAGATTAAAGTTTTATTTTTTTGTCTCGTGCCCCCTTTCCTTTTCCATCTTTAATATGCTACTTACATCCCTTTCTGACAGCACCCCCATCAGCAATATTTTGCAGTCCGACTCCACATCCCAGTCCTTATCTCTCGAACTGTGACAGGTGCTTGTCTCTTGAGGACATCTGTGACACACACCTGTCATTCTCCAGCAACTTTTGCTGTGGGCTTAGTCTGGCTACTTTGGGGAGGGTTCAATGGTCGCTGTGTCTGAGCCTCACTGGACTCCCAAACTGAGTGATAGTTCGAATCCCGTTAGTGAAGGTTGAGATTTTTCAGTTACATTAGGACAACAATGGCACATTTTAAAACACAATTGAACTGACATCTGGCTTTTTGGTTGAGATTTTTCTGTTACATTAGGACAACAATGGCAGATTTTAAAACAGAATTAAACTGACATCTGGCTTTTTGGTTTAGAGATATTTATAAATATCTTTATTAATATTGTTATTAATATTGTTATTAATATTGACCTGATTGTTTTCAGGAATGACAAACGACTGAGCATTGATGAAGAAGGGGCTGCAGACAACATAAACCATAAACTGAGAAAACTGGACCGGAAACTTGATGATCTCAATAGATACTGGACAGAACTGGAAAACAACCAGAGAAATCCGGACTACAAGCCACGTCTGCATAGAACATCATCCAGAAGTAGACTCCCAGCGAATAGGAAGGAAGAACCATCACCACGGAAACGACCTAGCAGACGGGCAAGACACAAAATTTCATTGACTGGATCTGACAAAGGTCAAAGACCTGGATCCTATGACAAAGAAATAGTTCCTGAAGGTAGAACAGACCAGAGATCAGATTATCCTTCAGGCGTAGGAACCCGTGATGGACAGCCTTATTACACAGAAAGTGGTCCGGATGATGGTGGCAGAACACAGTCACAAGAAAGTGAACAAAGCATTCCAAATGGAAAGAGATATTACTCTGATGTAAGTGACATTCCTAACCAATCATTTGGTTACTATCCAGATGATTCCAATAGCTCTTACTACATCAACCAACAAGGACAACCCGAATCCTATGATCCGAATAGGAGTTATGATCCAAATAGGAGTTATGATCCAAACAGGAGTTATGATCCAAACAGGAGTTATGATCCGAACAAGAGTTATGCATCAGGTCCTGAATATCCGAAAGAGAAAGATGGGCAATCCGAGTCGTATAACCCAAACCAAAGTTACTCTTCTGAGCAACCATATCAAACAAATGAGATGTTTAAACAGGAGGAGTTTGTGCCACAGTTTTCAGAACCTCAAGCAGATCATTACAGTGGGTATGACCCAAATCAGAGTTATCTTTCCGAACAGTCATATCAGCCAAACTTAGCCAGTCAGTACGGTCCTGATGGCGTGCCATACGAACCTCAGAGAGAGATGGAAGATGTTCAGAGAACAGATGCTTTGCAGTTATCTGTCCCTGTTTCACAAGACGATGATGATCTTGGCAAACAACTTGCAGAGGTAAGATGATCGTTTGATAAAAACTTTAAATTTTGTTTTGATTTTGTTAAATTATTCAAACTGTATAAATTTGTTTTGAGTTATCTGCCCCTGTTTCTGAAGCAGATGATGATATGGGAAAACAACTCGCAGAGGTAAGTTGATTGTTTGATAAAAACTTTAAAAAAAATTGTCTGTTTTTACATATTCAGTCTTTTTAAATAAGGTATGAGTTATCTGCCCCTGTTTCTGAAGATAATTTTTGAAAACAAATCGCAGAAGTAAGATGATTGTTTGATAAAAACTTTAGATTTTTTTATCTTGTGTACATATTCAAGCTGTGTCCAAAAGGGTTTTAGTAATCTACCCCTGTTTATGAAGAAGATGATGATTTTGATATACCACTGACTGAGGTAGCAACTGGCAGGTGCTGGGATCAAATCTCAGTAAATATATAGTTTTTTAATCTCGGGTGTTAAACAAAAATATATAATAATTAATAATGTCTTGATTTCTGATAGCAGTTTATAAGACCATCATGTCTTCAGATATATGTTTAGATTAATGATTATAAACATCAGTTTAGAATTAGTCAGTTAAAGGGTTAATCAGTTGTGTATTTAGTGTTTAGCAGGTAAATAAAGGTATACTATCAATCTATAATGGTGGGTGAAACACATTTATTAACTTTATTCACTTCTACTGTTGGGTTATTTCACAAAGTTGAATACCACACTGTATAAGATGAGATTAAATCAGTTAAAGGGTTAATTAGCTGTGTATTTAGTGTTTTGCAGGTAAATAAAGGTATACTATCAATCTATAATGGTGGGTGAAACTCATTTATTAACTTTATTCACTTCTAATGTTGGGTTATTTCACAAAGTTGAATACCACACTGTATAAGATTAGATTGAATCAGTTAAAGGGTTAATTAGCTGTGTATTTAGTGTTTAGCAGGTAAATAAAGGTATACTGTAAATCTTTAATAGTGGGTGAAACTCATTTATTAACTTTATTCACTTCCATTGTTGGGTTATTTCACAAAGTTGAATACCACACTGTATAAGATGAGATTGAATCAGTTAAGGGGTTAATCAACTGTGTATTTAGGATGTTTGGCAGATAAATGTAAATATATGCCATAAAGGTTTTATGATAAAACTTTAATATTTTTGAGTTTAGAAGGTGAAATAACATTTATTAACTCTCTTCATTTCCACTGTTGGATTGGTTAGTTCATAAAGATAAATATCACACTAATATGAGATTGAATCAGTTAAGGGGTTAATCATCTGTACTTAGAATGTATGGCAGAAAAATGTAGATAATATTATGTGCTATAAATCTGTAATAGTAATGGGTATAGTGAAATTACATTTAGTAAGTGTATTCACTTCCATTGTTGGGTTATTTCACAAAGTTGAATATCATTGTGTAAAATGAGATTGAATCAGTTAAAGGGTTAATCTGCTCTGTATTGAGAATGTTGGCAGATAAATGTAGAGATATACCATAGAGGTTTTATGATAAAACTTTGATATTTACGAGTATAGAAGTTGAAATCATATTTAATAACTTTATTCACTTCCATTGTGGGGTTATTTCACAAAGTTGAATACCACACTCTAAGATTAGATTGACTCAGTTAAAAGGTTAATTAGCTGTATTTAGAATGTTTGGCAGATGAATGTAAATATATTCCTTAAAGGTTTTATAAAATAAACTCTAATACAGAAGAGTAAACTGAAATAGAGTATTCACTTATACTGTTGAGTTATTTTACAAAGTCGAATACCACACACTAAGATTAGATTTAACCAGTTAAAGTGTTAATCAGCACAGTATTTAGAATGTTTGGCAGATGAATGTAGATATATTCCTTAAATGTTTGTGATAATAATCTAATATTTGTGAGTATAGAAGTTAAAGTCACATTTATTAACTCTATTCACTTTTGTTGTTGGGTTGGTTAGTTCATAAAGATGAATGCCACACTCTGAGACTTGACTGATCAGTTAAAGGGTTAATCAGCTGAGAATGTGTGGCACGGAAGTGTATTTACATGATTAGTTATTCTTAGCATCTTCCCCAAATATCTTTGTGATTACCTGTTTTAGATAACTGTGAAGTTTTTTATTTTATCCGATGTTTACTCAGTCTTGTGTTTATGAGGAGATTTTAAAAATAATTAATCCTTATTTTAATTAGGCATATTATAATGGCATACTGTTATGTATCTATCCCACTTTCTTTTCATATCCAGAGCAGATTCTGAGGGAGGTCTTATAGTCTAGACACCTCCCCCTCCCCCCAACCATATGTTTAGCAGAATAATATATAATTTTTTTTTTTTTTTTAAATACATCACTGGAGTACATGATTTATTAGTCATTGCCTGTGCTGTCTGTCCAGGACAGGTTAGTGTTAGTAGAAGAAATGAAAGAGATGGTTGTATTTATTTTCATTCTTATATTGAATTAATGTTCAAGCATGGTGTCCTGGGCACACAACTCTGCTTTCTGTGCTGTCTGTCCAGGATAGAGGTTAGTTTTAGTAGGAGAAATGAAACCTGCTGCCTCCACACTAATGTGGCTACTCTTATTGATAAGCAGCAATGGATCTTTTATATGCACTATCCCACAGACAGGATAAGACATACCTCAGTCTTTGATAAAAAGTTGTGGACCACTGGTCAGTGTAAGTACCTACCCAATGAGGTTTACAAAGCAATAACTCTGGGTTGGAATTGGAACCGAGATAACAAATCCCATACAGAGATTTGATTATAGTACCTACCAGCAATGAGTCAGATATCATAGCCACTGTATCTTCCAGTGTCTTCAGACTGTCAGTTGTCTTATTAAAAATCCCATGCCACATCTGAGATTTGATCCCAGTACCTACAGGACTCAGTACCAATAGTATAACCACTGTATCTTCCAGTGTCTTCAGACTATCAGTTGTCTTATTAAAAATCCCATGCCACATCTGAGATTTGATCCCAGTACCTATAGGACTCAGTACCAATAGTATAACCAGAGCATCAACCAGTGTCTTCAGACTATCAGGCCAAAGTAATTGTGGGTAGACTATTAGTATTGCCAAAACTCTAGTAATTGCTGTCTCATAATAGCTGACGATGCTTCGATGCTGCACCTACATGTACAGATATGTTGTAGTAGTAAACATTTTGTGTTTGTGGGTTTGGAGCTGGTACTAAGATTAAAAATTCCATGACTTGACTTAGATTTGATCCCAGTACCTACTAGCTGAAAGTTCAGTAATGTAAGTGTTATATCAACCATGGCCTTCAGACTACCAGGCCAAAGTGATTGAGGATGGATGTATTGCCAAAACATTAGTAACTTCTGTCTCATAACACAATAAAAGATGACGATACCTATACATAGTTAGAAAATTCTCTGTGGACCTAGTTTGGGCTATTTTCCATTCCAACCAATGGCCCACAACTGGTTCATCAAAGGCTGTGGTATGTGTTGTCCTGTCTGTGGGACAGTGCATATAAAAGACCCTTTGCTGCTTATTATTATGTGTCAGCAGCAGGCTTCCTCTAAAACATATGTAAGAATGACTATATGATTGACATCCAATAGCCGATGATAAAATAAAAATCAATGTGCTCTAGAGGTGTTGTTAAATAAAACAAATTTTATTTTCTTAAATTCTTGGGTTTGTATGGTTGGAGCCGGTACAGATATTAAAAATCCTATGACGACTGAGATTTGATCCCATTACCAAGACTTTCTGAGTCTGTTAGTGTAAGCACTGCACCCTGGGGCTGGTTATGAGCAAAGGGGCGAGTATTAGATTTTATCTCTGTGTATAGTGATGATCAGATCTGCAGGTGTTTCAGCTTGAAGGCTAATGTCATAGATTAAATATCGGGCACAGATAGGTACAAAAAAACATCTGTAGGTTGCACTATACCAAATCACGTGTTGAGGTCAGAGTTCAAGATGCACTATAAAATCTATATGGAGTGAATGTAATTACAGCTGTGATTGGTGGATATACATGCATGTGTCAGTGGTTATTTTTGAAAACTTTATATAGCATATAATTTCATTGTCTTATTTTAGCAGAACAATTATTATACCAGTCTCTCTATGTACTTGTTAATACTGGTGTGAGGGTAGTAATCCATGAAATTGCCTGTGACAACCAGCAATGCCGTGGAGATTGCTACAGTGTTTTTAATTCTCCACGGGACTTTTTGTGCTGTGGAGAATTTAATTTTCAAGGTGTATTTTTTGTTTTCTGTTGTTGTTATTATTAAAAATAAAGTATGCAGTATATTTTCTTTAGTAATATTCAGTGGTAGGTACCAAACTGTATGAGTGTATACTGGCCCAGTGGTTTGAAATGTTGCTTCTATATTTTCTTTGAGAGTGAGCCTCAATGGTCCAGTGGTAGGACATCATACTCTCAAGCTGAAGACTGTGGTTCAAAACTTGTTGGAGGCCGGCTAAAAATTGATTAAGGGAAAAAAAAAAAAAATTGACATCCAATAGCTGATGATTAATATATCAATGTGCTCTAGTGGTGTCGTTAAACAAAACAAAAAACAAACATATTTTCTTTGAGTAATATTCAGTATATGTGTATATTGGCCCAGAGGTTTGAAATGTTGCTTCTATTAATATTATCAAGAAATGTTACTATGGTTATCAGTAGGTTTTGATTTGCTCCAATGGAACCTGTAAGAGATACCACTGTTACCTCACTGGGCACAGGTCGACATTATACAAAAATGGTGGAAGCAGTTGCTATGGAAATGAAACTAAATATACCGGTTCTGTTTTTGGCAGAGCTGTCAAGCTGGATGAGATAACTGCGTGGTATGAAGGAGGAAAAAAGCGTGGGGATGAATAGTTGTGTTATTTAGCACGGCTGCTTGGCAGAGATGTATCTGCGCAAGAATGAGGGTCTGTCTGCTGCTAGAAACAAATGTTAAACCAACACTTGCTTTTTATACCAGGGCCCAATTGGCCAAACATTAGATTAAAGGTAGAGCTGGATTTAGTTTTCAGGTTCTGGGGTCCCTCAACATATAAATTAAATTACATGACAAATAAAAAAAAAAGAACTAAAATGAATGAATAGAACTTATTTTATAATTATTACATTTTTAATAAAGGAAGTCTGGAAGGCCCTTTTCCCCCTTATAAATCCAGCCCCCTTTTCCACCTTATAAATGCAGCCCCCTTTTCCCCCTTATAAATCTGGCTCCCTTTTCCCTCTTATAAATCTGGCCCTGCTTAAAGATGCACATTCAAAGTTACAAGCAATGATAAAGTAAAGTTTGTTTTATTTAACGACATCTCTAGACCACATTAATTTTTATATTATCATAGGCTATTGGATGTCAGTCATGTGGTCATTCTGACATATTTATTTAGAGGACTCTCTGCTGCCACATAGGCTACTCTTTCCGATTAGCAGCAAGGGGTCTTTTATATGCACCATCCCACAGACAGGAACCAGTTGTGGACCACTGGTTGGAATGGAAAATTGTCCAAACTGCACATGGGTCCACTGAGAAGGATCGATCTGATAACCAATCGGTTCACAGGCAGACACGCTACCATTTGAGCTACATCCCGCTCCACACTTACTATGTATACCAGGGCCCATTTGTTAAACATTAGCTTAAAGTTTGGGCTGGATTTAGTTTTCAGGTTCAGGGGTCACTCAACATAGAAATTAAATTACATGACAAATTATAAAATTAACTAAAATGAATGAATAGAACTAATTGCCCCCTTTACCCCCTTATAAATCCAGTCCTGCTTAAATGTGCACATTCAAAGTTACAAGCAATGATTGAAATTCATTTTATGGAATGAGAAGCAATCTTTGCTTCTCAGATATTAATTTGAAGGCAAATGCTATAACCTGAGAAGCAGTTCTATAAATTAGTGTCAAAATTAAAGTCTTACTACAGTTATAGTGTAACCTTTTTCAGCTCTCACTGATAAAACATATTTATATTATTAATCCTGAAAATGAAGAATTCTGGATATTTCTGGAAAACTCTCAGAATTAAAATGGAAGGCAAAAACAGCTTGTCAAACTGATTATCAGAAAGCATACTGTGCTTTTTGAGCAGCATTTGCTTCCCTCTTCCAGTCAATTTCAAACCTTGACAAGTGTCATATTTTGTTATTTTTACATGTTAGTGATAACTGCAAACCAATCAATTCCTTCAGACATAATGGTCTAATTAATTAACTCCACAGTTTTTAAAGTATATTATTGGGTAGTCAGATTATAATGGTCTAATTAATTAACTCCACAGTTTTTAAAGTATATTATTGGGTAGTCAGATTATAATGGTCTAATTAAGTAACTCCACAGTTTTTAAAGTATATTAATGGGTAGTCAGATTATGAGAAGTCTGCAACCATATTGTGAAGGTTCTTTCTGAGGGTGAATACTCATAAAGTATATATAAAGTCATCATTTTAAGAATACTGGTAGACTGCTTTAATTGATGATATTGTTCATAGATGAACATAAGGTATACAAATTCAGGAAAATATTGTATTGTTTTTGTAAAACATTTCTTTATACATTGTTACGAACTTATATTCAAAACTTGAAGAATATAATATAAAAATTCAGAAAAATACTGTATTTTTTATGTAAAACATTTCATAATATATATTTTTGTTTATGTAAAACATATCTTTAAATACATTGTTGTGCAGTTGTTGTTAAATGTAAGATATAAATATTAAGGAAAATACTGTTTTGTTTATGTGAAACATTTGTTTAAATACATTGTTACTGATTTGTATTCCAGACTTGAAGAATATGTTTTAAAGTTATTTTATGTTGCTATTTACATCACAGATGGTACATATGAAGATGCATGTAAATGATATATTGTTTACGCAGACAAATCCCCAGCAGCCGGCACTGATATAAACGTGTTGAAATGCCAACGTTCTGTTTTACGTAACTCTTAAAGTGCTGCGCAGTGCATGTATAAACATTTTGTGCAGTTAAGATGTGCAGTGCAGGTATACTGTTCAAAATAATTAAGGGTATGTGAAACGTGATACAAATCTCAGAATAAGTGATCATTACACTGGTGTAGAAAGTGAGGGGGTCAAGGGGGCATGTGCTCCTCCCCCCTTTTTAGTAAAGTAAAGTTTATTTTATTTAATGACGTCTCTATAGCACATTGATTTTATCTTATCATCGGGTATTGGATGTCATACTTATGGTCATTCTGACATATGCCGCCACACAGACTACTCTTTCCCATAAGCAGCAATGGGTCTTTTATATGCTCCGTCCCACAGACAGGACAGCACACACCATGGCCTTTAACGAACCAGTTCTGGACCACTGTTTGGAACGGAAAATAGCCCATGCAGTCATGAATGATTATATCAGTTTGAATAGCCCTTCTTATTTTGAACAGTATACATAAACAGTGTTATGCAGTCACGAGTGATTAGTCTGCAGATAGAACCAGAAATATCTTCAGTTTCCACATTCTTTCAGTGGTTAGATTAACCTATCATCTTTTTCTTCTCGAACCAAATAATTTATTACTTCCTCAGATACATATAGCCAACATTTTCCTGTCCTAACCAGTCTCTCATGGCTATATTAAAGGGCATGGTATGTGTTGTCCTGTCTAACCAGTATCTCATGGCTATATTAAAGGGCATGGTATGTGTTGTCCTGTCTAACCAGTCTCTCATGGCTATATTAAAGGGCATGGTATGTGTTGTCCTGTCTAACCAGTCTCTCATGGCTATATTAAAGGGCATGG
>JAULBS010033873.1:0-10205 GCA_032355785.1 Symmetromphalus regularis
CTCTCTCTCTCTCTCTCTCTCACACACACACACACACACACACACACACACACACACACACACACACACACACACACTATTACATACAAAGTAAAGTTTATTTTATTTAACGACGCCCCTAGAGCACATTGATTTATATCTTATCAGCGGCTATTGGACGTCAATCATATGGTCATTCTGACATACATACATACATTACACACACACACATATATACATGCATAAACACACACCCATGCACGCACATACACACAAACATATCCAGTAAAAAAAAACCCAAAACAATCCAATCTTTAAAAATAATATATATATATATATACCACCATGATTACTTATTTATAAAATAGTTATCTACTAAGTCAAAACGTGACGTCACGGCAGTTCCATCAGAACGCGTATGGGCGTCATAAACTCTTGTTGTGATGCTATGTAAATGTTTTCCAGTCACATCATCGATCTGACTAATGGTTACAGTGCTGTTAATAAGGGATTAACTGGTTTCTCTTTATAGCCGTGGAGTGCAAACTCTCATCACCTCCACCCACACAGAGTTTTCCAGCTTTTCTCTCCATATGATGAAAACTATTTCCATCAGTTTAAACCTCTAATCGTTTTATCAATGTCGTATAATGTAGTTTTGATGCCATTTATCAATGGCATTGGAATGTGCATACTTCTATAATTTGACGCTGCATGCACGACCGGAAACTCTTTGGTTGTGACGTATTTCCGGTTCCTTTTTATGAAATATCATCAATTACTTTAAAGATCGATTTCTTTACAGAAAATATTCTATATATAGAAGTACAAATTAGACAGATCAATAGGGAAATATTTACTATTGATCAAAAGTTGCGGTTAAAAATGTAACGATATTATTTTACGATTTTATCGTGAATTCTCTAAAACGCTCCTTTCACGGCCCTTCAGACCCCCTCTTGTGTTTCATTATTCATGACCGAAACAAATCACGAACTGAGATGGCGGTTCCATTTTTAAAGATCATTTTAAATCTGCATAAAATAAATATTGACTTGAAATATTTTGGATATAGCCAGGTGCGTGGGGGTCACTGACATGGTCTAATGGTCAGTTTTGAACGGGACAAGTTGACCAAGCATGATAGTATTTTCTCTAATTGCTTCAGGAAGAAGGAATCGATGGCCACTTTGTGACGTTGGTGATACGTAAGTAGTATATATTTGGTTAATTAATGAGACAGTTTTGAAATCTCTGCTAGTTGAGTATTTCAAAACGTGGACAGATAATTTGCGTTATTAACTGATCAAAATATTAATTGTTTAACGACAACCCAGCTCATTGTTTATTCAGCGGCTATTAAGTGTCAAACATATTGTTTTGCGACTCATGATTTGTTTTTTTAGAGAGAACTCGATTTGCAGAAAGGGAATTTTGATATGCCCTTTCCCAGACAGGTTAGCACAAAACGCGGCCTTTGATAAACCAGTTGTGAACCACTGGTCGGTGCAAGTGGCGTACACCTACTCATTTAGCCTTGCAGAGCACACACTCTGGGTTAGAGGCAGTATCCTGATTAAAAATCCATGGCTGGACCGAGATTTGATCCCAGTACCTACTAACCTCGAGTCCGACAGCTTATCTATTGTTAACTTTTCAAATGCAACAGATACGAAATATTTACTCAATCTAAGTTTGAGCATGCGAGTGAGTTGTGAAAGCTACAGGGATCACGAGTAATTTCACTTATTCAGATAACTCTGTTTATCTGCTTTGAAAAGTTTAGCAAAGGTTGATATTTATGTTTTACTGAGATCGTGTTGTTTTAAACAAACTGAAGGTCGAAAGAAAGTGTACCATGTGAACTTTGGTAGTACTTGCTTAATTGTTGATTTAAAATATGGCTTTCTTGCTAGCACGATTGTCAGATTAATTTGACCAGCAGATAAATTCTGTAAATGTCCAATAACGTGGATTAACCTTAATTAATAAGAAATCATTTATATTGTATCCTGAAAAAAACCCGGAACATACAGAAATAAACATCCTGAATGTCTATTAAAATACCTAAATTTCATGTCAATTTTAAGGTCACCAGGATGTACATGTCCTGATATGTTAATTAGAATAAATGTTACTCGCATGTTTTAATTATCTGGCGCACAACGTTCTAATTAACCCTTTTAGTTATATGTCAGTCCAGTAACGCGTGTTATTGGTGAAGAAGGTGAGACACGTTTTAACTAATATGTGTATCACTATCTACGAGACGAATCACGATCAAAATCCATTTATAATTAAGAAAAAAAATATACCCCAAAAAAAGAGGACGTGTTGGTTCATAAAGGTTACGACATGCCATTGCCATTATTCATACCACCTCACTTTCTATAAACCAGTCCTCCACCCTCCATTCCCCACCACACATACACATGCAAACTAACAAATAAGTATAATTTCTTTTCAACGTAGAAACCCGCTGCCGTATCTTTAATGCATCTACTCTTATCGATAAGCAGCAATGGATCTTTTATATGCATTATCCTACAGACAGAATAGCACATACCACGGCTTTTGATAAACCAGTTGTGGACCATTAGTCGGTGTAAGTAGTATACACCTACACACTAAGACTTCCGGAACACTCACTCTGAGTTGGAACCGATACTGAGATTAAAAATTCCATGCCGCGATTGAGATTTGTTCCCAGTACCTTCCAGCCGCGAATTCGATAGCTTAACCACTGCTCTACCCGAGCCGGTACGAAAGATATAAGTACTGCCGTCTGTGACGTCGTTGTCATTCCAGACTTCATTGTTATCAGTTCTGCATATAAATTCAAGTCTATATTTACAATACAGATACACATAAAGAACTTTAATGAGATTTCTCTGTTTTGTCTGCACAAGGAGCACTGTGTCATCTTCCTTTGGGTGAGTTACAATATTCATATTATTCATCCTCTTTAGTGCAAGGCCGAAGGAATCAGTGGGGCAGAGGGAGGCGATGTTATTATTATAAAAAAAATTTTTTTTTTTTTTTTTTTTTTTTTTACACATTAATGTTTGCCTTTGTAACAAAAATTTGGCATAGAGTTTGTACTTGAACCATCAGCGCAGCCCCCTCCTACTCCACTCCCAAAGTCGTTCTTACGGGCCTGTAGTAACATAGTTATATCATAGGGTGCTCAATAATTTACTACTGTTTAGTAATAAAACAAATAGAACAACATGCATAAACATAATATTTTTCTATCATCAAGAAAAAAGTTCATTATTTGAATCGTTAATAGCTATTTTGAAATTTGATAATAACGTCATGTGTACAACATATGGATTAAGATTTTAAAAATAGTCACTGAAGTTGTCAATGCTACAAAAGGACGCAGGATTAATTCTGTGTTAAAATTTGTTCTTCCTCAAACGATGTTGCAGACCCGTAGGAACCAGTGGAGGACAGGGATCACGTCCCGTACCCCCACTTGTGAGCCTTTTTTATAATTGTAACCAATATGTGATATAGACTTTGTGCCCGATTCGTTAGTGCACCCACTCCACTCCCAAAGTCGTTCCTACGGCCCTGTGCTTTTGAGTAGGATTTTTATATTTTGTCTTCTGAAATAATTTTAAATTCACATAAACATAAAGTTATGGTTGTGTTTCTCTGGTCTATTATTAAACCATGTCCATATAAACCCCTCAAAAGGAGAAGCATATGTGGAGACAACGGGTTTCCTTTCTCACACTAACCTATAATTGAAATTGGTCTAACAGCCACCTGCATATAAATGCTACATATCTATTAAAATAAATAGGAGTTGGATCTAGCTCAAATGGTAGCGTGTCGATCCTTCTCAGTGGACCCATTTGCAGTTTGCGCTATTTTCCGTTCCAACTAGTGGTCCACAACTGGTTCTTCAAAGGCCGTGGTATGTGCTGTCCTATCCTGTCTGTGGGATGGAGCATATAAAAGATCCGTTGCGGCTTATCGGAAAGAGTAGCCTACGTGGCGGCAGCGGGTTTCCTCTAAATAAATATGTCAGAATGACCATGATTGACGTCCAATAGCCAATGATAAGATAAAAATGTGCTCAAAAGGAGTCGTTAAATAAAACAAACTTTACTTTTAATAACATAAATAAGAAAACAAATGAAAAAAAAAAGAAAAAGAAATACTACTACTACTACTACTAATAATAACTTAGATGATCCATTCATTGTACAAATCTGTGTATTTCAACCTGTATATAAATGTCACCTGAATATACCAACCATTTTAGTAGGTGGTTGTTATAGACAAGTTTGACTGTGTATTAGCCACTATAAGCATTCGGACGTATTTGGCTGCTACATTTGGGCCCAAAAGGTCAACGATCCTAAATATTTATCTGAACATTGTACAGTTAATATCAACAGGCACGCTTCGACGTCACTGACAGCCACTCCATCCTTTTGTCTCCCACTCGACAACGACTCGGTCTCCCGCACCGGTTCCGGGATATACCCCCTGCATTAGCGAACTCCGCTTATCGGGCCTGTGCAAACAATATAGTGGACCAGGGAGGGCATTCCGTCTTCTATTTTAAGAGCGTTTTTGACCGTGAAGCACTGTTTTGTCGCAATGTTATATAACATGTGTGGAGGTGGATTTATAACAACGTGCGGGAATAATGAAACCAGGTGTGAAATATTCCAAAGAGGATATTTCTGAAACGGAAAAATTCGCGTATGCACGAGAACAAAGGTAATTAATATTATCTTCTTTAATTAGATTAATTTATATGATTTTATAGGGACATACTCTGCTGTTTTATATTTTTTGTTATATTTTTATTATTATTAATTATGATGTAAGAAATTAATTATGTTAATTAGATAAGTAAATTAATAATTATATTATTAACAGTGGAGTAAGAAGGTGCTGAAAAGTCGGGGTGGGACGGTGGGGGGAGGGCCACCCACACACATACATATATTTGCATTGGAATAGAAATACATATATACGAAATATAAAAAGTGGGGGACATGTCCCACTCGCCCTCCCCCACCCCGCTTTCTACGTCAGTGATTAATTAGATATTAATTACATTATGAAATATATGTTTCATCATTAAAAAAAAGTATTATATATCATTAAAACAAAATTAATTATAAAATTAAATAAATTATAACTTTCGTAAATTATATTATTAATTATATTGTGAATGATAAAATTAATTATATTATGAATTTATTAATTAGTAATATCATTGATTATAATATTAAATACAGTGTATTTAATTAATTATATTATTATTTTATTACTAATTAATTCCTTTGATCACAGAAGAATCCACGTATCAATTAGTTTTCAGTTCGTTTCCTAATAACGACTATACTCATTGCCAGAGAAAACCAACAAGTAGTTAACGAAGGAAATTGCAATCAATGGTAAACCACATACTTCCGTTTTACACAAGTGTCGCTCTCACTGCAATTACCTCAATACATAATTCTTGACGGTATTTATAATAAGTCTGCAATATAAAGTTTGTTTAAGAAGGGATCTCAGGCGCGGATGCGGGATTTCTGAAAGGAGGAGGGTGTTCAAATGTGATGGGTGAATAGGACGAGGAAAATGGTTAATTTTCACGTTCTTCCAATCGGAAACAATGTACAAAAAATAAAATAAAATCCAGAAACAGGGAGTCCGGACCCCCAGGGGCCCCCTCTGGATCCGCTACTGGTCTCTTGGCGGCAGAATGCGTGTAACTAGCGACTGTAAACTTGCAATACCCTTGTAACAAATTACTAATTAAACTTTAATTTGCTAACGAAGTGAGATTTAGGTCAGTGGTTTATGCCAGAATGGTACGGGCATATGTACCCTTGAAAAACCCATCAGGTTGTTTTCCGTTCTAAGCGGCACTTAACGTTAGTGTATTAAAAACACTAACCTTATTTTCGAGCCACGTGCCTTTGTCGGTTCATGTAAACTTAAAAGTGGATAGCAGCCTCAGTGATCCAGTGGTAGAATATAAGACTCTCAAGTTGATGGCAGTGGTTCAAAACCCGTTGGAGGCTGGCTCACACTTGTTAAAATAACCAAATGTTTGACATCGAATAGCCGATGATTAATAAATTAATGTGCTCTAGTGGTGTCGTTAAACAAAACAAACCAAAATTAAAAGTGAATAGTATGTATAATTTGTATGCCATGATGTTAGTCTTCAGAACATTGGGGAAATTTTTTTAATCGTAAGAAATTTAAAAAAAAATCGCCTATCTGTGCCATTTTAAATCCAAAATATTTGTTTTTTAAATTTTAAAAATGTCTTTGAAAAAGAACATCGTTACACCATGTTCAAGAAAGTAAAAAAAAAAATCCCCGAAACTAAGAATTTGCAGATGCATATGTGAGGTCTAAAATATGTTGGTTTGAACGGAATTACAAATAAGAAATGGCGCGTAAATGTGTCCTTCACTGACAGATGTTCAGGGAACTAAATATCTACAAGACAAAACGCTTTGAACTGTCAGTTATTACACCGCGTGTTAACTTGTTAATTTGTCAACGATGTCATTTTGTTAAAGAGAACCTCCGCCTGTTATACAGGAATCACACGCCCCTGTCACTTAGACATGCATTGTCGCAGTTAGCTGTAAGTGTTAGGAGGGGGAGTGCGGAGAATGCGTTATACATTATACGTGTGGTTATGTAAAAAATTCAATATAATTGTTATAAATAATGTTTTAGCTTAGTCAGTGAAATTTTATTCTCAAGTCACTGTTTTCCATGGAAAGTTGAAAACAATAGTGCTATTTTATTGTTATGCATGCCAGCGGCGGATCCAGAAAATCCATTTTAATTTTTTTTTTTAAATTTAAATCGCAAAGTTTAGGGTGAAGGTGCAGGCCCCCACCTTGCTCCGCCACTGCTTTCAGACTCACTAGAATTGTCACCACATCCATGTACATAGCTTTAATAAGTGAAGCGCTTTCTGTTGTTTCCAACTATTTAATTTAGTATAAATTACAAATAGTATGCGCCATGTGTTTCTGTATTATTTTATTATAAAAAGCATGCTGTTCTGAAAGCGAGGGGTGGGGGTGGCGGTCAGGGCTGCTTAGAACATATTATTTTTATAATGTATTATTACACAAATGAACCGAGTCCATATTTTATCAATTACCAATTCTTCTTTTCAGAAAAATTAAATTATGAAAAATAATAATATTAAAAACTAATTAAAAATAAAACTTTAACAAAAAATCCACTTTTCAGTGTTTACAATAAAACCTAATACATGTACATGTACAAATTTGACATACTATTATTCTCTGGAAAATGACTATATTGATTCGAAAAATAAAATTCAAGACACAAAGGTACAGTTATAAAGTTATAGATGGACAAGTACTTTTAATGTTTACACATACATTTATTTGTTAAGTGATGTATCTAATAGATGCACAAATGTTCTAATATAATATCATAATAACGTCAATTTTTTCTGTCAGTTAAGATTAACAAAGGTAAAATTATATCAATTTTATAAAATATAAACTGGTTATTTATGTTATAAAATCATGGCAAAATGAGTAACATTGTACCAATAATTTTTTTAATATTTATATTTTATATTTTGCATGCAAATATTCAAGAGGAACGTGGGATGGTCAAAAAGTATTGCAATCTTAATGCTATAAGTGTTGTTTATCTACGGCAAGTAGATATTACAAATTCTTTTGTGAGTAAAATAGCATATGTATTGCATATCTAACATTCTGTTGTTTGATAACAACCAACTTATCATATCAATCCAATCCTACTAAGTTGAAATTTGTAAACTAATGTTTTTGAATATATTCTGCATTACGAAATCGTATTCATCGGGTATTTGTCCCATTCAGTGCTTCGCTACTTGTATATCAATGACCACGGTATGTGATGCCCTGTCTGTGGGAACGTGCTTATAACAGATCCCTTGCAACAAATGGAACATTATAATGGGTTGCTTCTAAAGTTTGTTTGTCAGAATTACCAAATGTCTGATGTCCAATAGTTGATTATTAATAAAATGTGTCTAGTGATGTCGTTAAAGAAAATTATAAATAAAAATAAATAAATAATAATAATAATAAAATCAAGGATATTTGCTGCGGGATGTAGCTATCTTGTATTCTATCCCGTCCCCTCTATGACCCAAGGATTGATGCCATCATATACTACGGTATATTTGCTGCGGGATGTAGCTATCTTGTATTCTATCCCGTCCCCTGTATGACCCAAGGATTGATGCCATCATATACTACGGTATATTTGCTGCGGGATGTAGCTATCGTGTGTCCTATCCCGTCTCCTCTATGACCCAAGGATTGATGCCATCATATACTACGGTATATTTGCTGCGGGATGTAGCTATCTTATGTCCCACTCCGTCCCCTCTATGACCCCAGGATGTACGCCATCATATACTACGGTATATTTGCTGCGGGATGTAGCTATCTTGTGTCCCACCCCGTCCCCTCTATGACCCCAGGATTGATGCCATCATATACTACGGTATATTTGCGCTACAGCCACATGGTTAAGCGTTACATTCATATAATAAAGAGAAATACTGGTAAAGATTATTATTTAGACATTTTATTTTCAATTTTTCGAAGCAAAACGTGGGGATAATTATATACGCATATCCCCTTTCCAAAAAGTGGGGTATGTCTCCTCCCGTCCCCCCAGGACTTACGCCCCTGAATGCATTTGTCATCAACTCTGGATGTGAAAACAAACTCAGTTCATTGAATTTCTTCATGGTAAATAGTGTATGATCTTTTTTATACTTCAATGTAAAATTGGTACAACAAACGCATACTTCTCTATAAATGAATGCCATCATCTTAAGACCTACCGCACGCTTGCGACGAGTGCTTGCATAATTCATCACATCCTTATCACACATACATACTATTGACATAGGAAGGAACAATTCATTCAACAAGCAGGAAACTGCGCTTGTTTTTCTTTTGACTAGTTCGTGGTGCCACAAATTCCAGTCTTGATCAAGGTAGGGTGGTGCGTCGCGCTCTTTTTCTCTTGGCTATGGGAGTTGAATGGAATTTCTCTTTACAATGGACTTGACGTTTCGGCCAGTACAAATTGGCCGTTTATGTGTAAACAGACTTAAACAATACAAGATTACCTTCTTATCCGGCTTATATTATAAAGTCTGACTTCTGTTTTCCTGTCAATTATTTGACTCGGTTATCATAATATTGCATTGCTTCGAATAACGCCCTTCTCTTTTGTATATATGCGATATATAAGATTGCTTTGTTGAAATTTTCTTGAATGTTTCTCGATTTCGAACATAAGAACCTGTAGTTATAAAACTCCTACACTCTGGATTTACGCGAACAGAATTTGTAGCTGTCATGTAAATTGCGATTACAGTTTAATGTTTAAAAATCGGGATTTCATACATTGTATAACCATGGGGCCAGATCGACAATTTCTTTAAAACATATTTTTTTTATTATTAGAGTATAAGTTCAAAATCGTGATGATCAGTCTGTTTATATAACCTCAGCTTTTACTCAGTTATTTCAGTTCTAATAATCATAACAATAATAGTAATAATAATAATAATAATAACATAATAATAGTAGTAATAATAGTAATAATAATAGTAATAATAATAATAGTAATAATAATAATAGTAATGACAATAATAACAATAATAATAATAATAACATCATAATAATAACAACAACCATGATAATAATTATGATGCTGATGATGACCATTATAATGATAATAATAATCATAATACATTTTGAATACATTTAATTAGTAATGATCATTTTAGTTTTCACTATACATGTATGTATTCAGTAATTAAATTTGTGCTAACTGAAATACGCTCAAACAGAAATTCCAAAATGTAGACAGATGTGTTTTTATGTTTAATGGCAATAACAAATATAATCGGCACAATCGCAGATGTAGGATTTTTGAAAGGGGTTGGGAGTCTAAATGTAATGGGTAATGGTTAATTTTTATATCCATAATTGTTTTTGTTTTTTTTAAATCCGTGATCCCTGCCCCCCCCCCCTTGATCCGCTACTGTGGCATTACATATAAGGGCGAACATCCGATCCTGAAAGTGGGGGTGATTGAACACACCCTTGTCCAAAAAGTGGGGAGACGGACATCCAGCTACCCACATTCCCCCACCATTGTAGACC
>JAULBS010033883.1:0-10204 GCA_032355785.1 Symmetromphalus regularis
TAGATAGTAAATACACTATACTAGTTAGATAGTAAATACACTATACTAGTTAGATAGTAAATACACTATACTAGTTAGATAGTAAATACACTATACTAGTTAAATGTTAATAGGTGCACACTATCCTGATTACAAGGCACCTGTGTTTTGGCAGTATAGGTGTTTTTTAATCTACACAATGCAAAATACTTTATGCATTTATTGGTTTTATTTGATTATCATCAGAATAACGTTGTTAAAAGTAACACTTTATATATACAAGTATTATTTTGGCATTATGCAAGTATGTAAAAGTATATTTCAAAATCTAAAGAAATATTTCTAAAGAGTCATTTATTTCTAAGTATGCTTCTCTTCTATGAAAAAAAAAAAAAAATTAATTAAAAAATTGTTTATGACTTCAGAGAGTAACGACCATTATTTAATCAAGTGGAGATCGAAATTGGGGAAAAAGAACTACATGTATCATGCTTTAACATATTTATTAATAAATGTTTGATGATTTGTTAATTCACACATTTGTATCTTCTAGAAGGCACGTATAGTGTTCCCATTTTAGTATAATCTCCAGAGACAGCTGAATGAAACTAAACAACTTCTCAAATTAATGTAGAGTACTATGAATTATTAAGAAAAAGAAACGTCACTAATTTGAAAACAAAATGAAAAGGGCATAATATTCCAATACAAGGACGTTTACAGCATTTGTTAAGAAAACTGTATTTTTAAAAATCTGATCCTATCAATTACATTATATATAAACATCTTTATGAAATATCTTTTAAATATGTTTGATTAATTACGTACATAAATAACAGTCTTCTATTAATTGTAAATACACATGCAATTCTTTGTCCATTTATTTATTTATATATTTAATATGTTAAACGTTTAGCATGTTTGCTAACAAAACAAATATATTTGAATAAACATTGAAATGTTATTGGGTTATACCCTGTATATATATTGAAACATGACTACACAATCCAGGGACAAAAAAAACAAGACTCTATAAGGCACAGATAAGCCATTTGAATCAAGCACCGGTCACTGGCTCATGTGCCTTGCAACAGTCATATAAATATCCTAGCAACATGAGCAGGCAGCCATTTTGTTTTGACCGTTCACCTAGAAAGCCCATGATTGGTGACTAGAAAGTAAATTACTTCTTATATACAGGAGGGTTTGTCAAATTCACATATATACAATGTTTCTACATACAAACTAATAATTATGACACAAAGTTGACAACGCCGAGACGAGCACACAACGTCATTATCAAGTGTAAAAAGATCACTCAGACTGAGTCTAGATTAATTTGCATTGAATGAATAATAAAAACTTAAAGAGGCCGTTTAAAAATTACATAGTGCTCCATGAGACAGTGTGTAGTGTTGGTAATAAGTGGTAGAGATTTGGGGAATTAAACAAGGAGTTATACGCAAAAGACCAGCACGTAAATTCCTATTACTCGACAATCACTATTACACTAGTCCAAGCCCGAGTTTTTGGCCCTCGAAAGCAAACATCAGTAATACTAATAACAAAGCTGTCAAGAGCCGGAAACTCGGACTACACTAGTCCTAATAGGCCTATATTATTATGTGACATTATCTTTCATTCAAAATACATGTTATGGGGAATGGACAGGTTCGTTACCTGTAAATAAGTTTGGAAAATCACTGATATAATATTGTCACCTTTCAAAACGTCTTATGTATGAACTTTGGAAAACGGAGGTTATTACGTTCAGGCGTTTCTGAGTGTTTAAGACTAGTTTAGCAATCGTCTGCTAGGAATTTCATCTCGAAATGTAAGGGTGATTTTGCGTTATGGATGATGATTGTAATTATTAAACGGTCCCTCATCATTTCTCGCCGTCTTCTGCATCCAGACGTTTGTTTTGTGCATTAATTCACACGTTTTTCACCTCAATAATTGAAGCAAGTTTGATAACGACACGTAAAATATTATTTATCGTATAAACGTATGGGCATGATAAAACAGATGCTTTAAAATCAATAAAGAAATATTTGTTCTAAAACATTATACTCAGTGTCGGATTTATGACGTGGTGAGGCCATAAGCTTTATATTAAAGCTTGGAGGCCCCTTGTTAAAAACTTACATCAGAAGGCCTCAGAAAGGTGCACACCAAAACAGAAATTTGTATAACCACAAAAAAAAAAAAAAAAAATTATAATAATAAAATAATAATAATTAAAAAAAGTTTTGTGTGGCCCCTGTAGATATTGAGGCCTCTAGCTGCTGCTTGTTTAGCTTATGCCTAAATCTGGCGCTGATTATAAAAAGTAATCTAAAATGAGAAAATGAGTTGAACATAACAAATTAGGTGAGATAACACACTGAACAGCTTATGACACAGTTATGACGTATTTCAATTCTAATATACCATGCACTAAACAGTCAACATGTTTATCTAGTCATATCTTGTCAACAGATGGTGACTGCAGGAAAAATATTGACTTATAGGGAGGTCATTTAATAATTACGTGGCGATCATGATAGATGGTTGAGGGAAGTGTTGGATGACTGGCGAGGTTGTGTTATGGCACTATAAATTCAAATACTTCTAAAAGAAAATTTCATGGAATCTGATAAAGATGTAGGATGGATGTATCAAGGGGTGGGTGGTCTCTCAGATTTATGGTTTCAGTAAATACTGGTTGATATCCGCCCCTGATCCCCTGTGTAATGTCAATGCATGTGATATACCAGCATTAAAATCATGTAAAATTTATCACAAGCTGTACGAATTATGTCTCATCTTCCAGATACATGAAGAAAATAGCATGTAGGAAGAGTTCATAGTAAAACCTGTCACTTCATTTTACATCTAAAGGAAGTTGAACTTAGGAACAGAACAGAACAAAACAGCTTTGTGAGGCAGAGTGGCTGTTCAAACATATAGGCGTTCATTATTTTAATCATTTTTATAATAAATAATGAGGTAAAATGATTCCCGTCATCTTACGAAATGACCAACTCATCTTACGAAATGACCCCATACGTCTATGAGATTTTGTATTACGTAATCATTGAATGACTTCTGAGTACGTCCACAAGCACTCGCATACACAGAGGAACTCAGCCTTCCAAATCAGTACACAGTTTACACTCACAGTTCACCCGACACTAAATATTAAATGTAGTTCAAATACAAATTTCCCTGCCTGTATTTTATATTACAAACTATTCTGTCCTATTGCTGCCAACCTGATCAATATTATACATCAAACAATTGTAATCAACGATCTTCAGCTTACACGTAAGATATCTGCTGGTGGAAGTTTAGTTTTACTTCTAGCAATCTGGAATTGTGAACAAATGTCTAACATGCTTGACAACATAATGGCATATTGTTGAAGGAAATAGTTACTAACAAACCCCTCCTACTTCTGTCATTCCAACAACGGATTAATTGGATGTGACTGTTATTTAAAAGAATTAACCCAACCATAATTGCATGATAAGAAGAAATAAAAAATATATATATACAATGTCTGGGGCATAACCAGTGAGGGAAAAATGCCGAGGTAAACCCAGACGCTGGGAGCTTGAACCATGTGGATAATAAAATATGGGGATTTTTTTTTTTTTAAATCTGCAGAAATTCCAAACGAGTTCTGCCTCATATGGCAACACTAGAGAATGGTTTCTGGTGTAGTTGTGAACAAGAAGAATATGTTTAATAGCAGTTAGTTGTCAAACATGTCATATTCCAGTTAAAAAAAAAAAATCAAGAATATTAAATTGCAAACATGATGTATGGAAACAAAAATTTTGAAAATGTTCAAATGAAATGCTTTGGAAAATAATAAATAGTATAATATCTTACATCTATAGTCATTAACATGTCTAGAAAAAACTATTTTTGGCATAGCATAAAGATATTAATTAGTGTAATTTTAAATTATTTCTTTTTTACTTAACATTGATGGCTTCACAACGAAATAGAAAGAATGTTAACAAATCAAAGAATCGTACTGAGTTCAAAAATATACTCTTAACCTATATACTAGTGACCACCAACAGTTACCTTAAGAAGTGAGATCTGTTTACAAAGTCATCAAAACCAAACACGATCGCAAATTCTAATTCCGTTTCTCCATAAAACAACACTAAAATAAACATACAATAATGTTGTCTATTAAAAAATTCTAAATATTTCAGTTTCAAATATTGAACAAAATATAGTGTCGTTTATACTGCCTCTAAAAGATATTTCGTAAATTACAAAAAAGTTTTATTATCATTGCATCTAGAATGTATTTCACTCAAACAGTGTCATCATTGCATTTAGAATGTATTTCACTCAAAAAGTGTCATCATTGCATCTAGAATGTATTTCACTCAAACAGTGTCATCATTGCATCTAGAATGCATTTCACTCAAAAAGTGTCATCATCATTGCATCTAGAATGTATTTCACAGGAACGTAAACAATGTTATTATCATTGTGGCTAGAATATAGTTATTTCACTATTAAACAGTGTCATTATGATTGCCGCTAGAAGATATTTCACTGTACACCAAGTCATCAACTTGGCATCATGTTTGTATTCCATTGTGTTCCAGAAAGTGGCTACAATGTTTCTAACTTTTCAAACCCATGCATTGCACACAATACAAAATTAGCATAGTCTAAAATTACCAAATGTCTTAGTGACCATACTAATATCCACTAATGTCCACCCAACGGTCATCTGTAACTTGTAACTTTCAGAAACAGTTTCCAGAGAAGTCAGTTTCCATTTGCTTCTCAAAAGTACAGATTATGTTTCATACAGTGTTTTATATAAACATCTGAAATGATCTAGAATAAAGCATCAACTCTGAGTGACTTCAATCATTTGTGCAGTGAACGGAATCTGAAGAGATCATTCGGTAGCACACCACCATTAAAAACTGCTTTCTGAATCATCTGTACAGTTACTATAGCAACAACAGTTAAAGTTTTACTTATTATCAAACAGTTGTGCCATCTGTATCACTGGAAGTATTTAGACATGTCTTCAGTGTCGAAACCATCACTAAAAGAAATCTTTCACAAAGTGTGAATCCAGGATCTCACCTATTAACTGTCAGTTGTGCTTTGTTAGGCAATGGAGGAATCAGGAGAAGTCTTTCCATCTAAACCATCGTCATCTTTTATCCAAAGCAACACAAACTCAAGGATGCAATTACCGTATAGTCAGATCAGCAGCTACATTTGTAGAACTTCTACATTATGCAACAGCAATGGTGCAATCTTGACAGACTGTTCTTGTAAGACTATCATCCAATCAAATGGACCCTATATTCTACTGATTCTTTGGATAGCAACAATGGTAATAACAATTAGTTACCACATGTGATCTATATGCTGATGGTGCTCTCTGCAGTACTGGAGGAAACCAGTGTCTCATTTTTAAACTGATGGCCCTGAGTTCTGAGGTTTCTATACCAACTGAGGAATTCACAGATCTGACTTTCTGTGAAGCAGCTGATTTTCTACAACTTCTATTTTATGGCTGTAAGGATTTCAAGCACACAAGAACTGTCCAATTCACCATCCCAGGTCTGGTGGTTCCAGAATTCTAGTCTGCAAAGAAACATGCATCCAAGGAAGTGACCTATTATCAGCCATTTGTGCTTCCCCAAAATGTTAAGAACTTCCATATTACTCCACAGCATTTGGTGAATCTAGACTATCCAGGTAATGATGCTATCATTGATGGTTTCTGAAATCAGTATGTAGGGTCCACAGCAACCTGTCTCCAGGATGTCCTTATCATCAAGTCACGATGCCATCTGCATCCTAGTCTCATCACTGGACAAACCACCATCTCATCACAGATCTATGTGCTGTTTCCATAGTAACGAGTTACCAGGAAGTGATTGCACTTGTTGTTTTCCTCCCAATTTTGACAGCACTCTCTCTCAAGGAATTCTGAGGCTGGTCAGTTGAATCAGGACTGATTGCACGTGTTATGTCTCCTCATAAAATATAGCAATGTTCACTAGAAGAACTCTGAAAATATACTGGGATCTACGTAGGTTGGACGTGGAATCCGGTAAGAGCCACCATCGCCAAGCTTTTGAAGACTGAAATTATATAAAATATCAATTAAGACTACATTTAAAGAAATATTTTGAAAACATATTAAATTTAAACTTCATTATTTAATTACTGTATTAGACATTTTCATAAGTTTTTACAAATATCACAGAATACCACTGGAATTAAAAATCACCTAAAATCTAGTTCTATCATTAAAAAATGAACTAACTATTAGATTTATTTAAAATCAAATATTAATTTTTTTAAATATTAACAAAGTACAAATTTAACAACAGCCTAAGTTTCACTGATCTAACACAAAGTTTGTCAGAAACAGATATACATGTAGATGGAAAAATATAAATTGATAACATAATGGTATTTCCACCACCAACAAAGTAACAACTGATTCCTAAGACGAGAATATAAGATACTAGTAGATGTTGTATGAGTTACTATACTAACCTCTGAACAAAGAGGGCATTCTCAAATACAGGACCTGGAATGTTTGTAGTGGGGAAAATACATGGCAGCTCTATCTCATCAATGGACCTACAATTAAAGACAGTGTATAAATAAACAATATTTCTAATAAATGGGATAAAGAAGAGGGATATTTGGCAAAACAGTTGTGATACTGTGTTAGATTCTAAAGAGGTAAATTAAAAAGACAGATTTTTATGATTGTCAAAACATTCACTGTGCACACTCCCTCCATCAACACGCACGCTGCCTCCTTCAACACGCACGCTGCCTCCTTCAACACGCACGCTGCCTCTATCAACACACACGCTGCCTCCTTCAACACATATGCTGCCTCCTTCAACACACACACTCCCTCCTTCAACACACGCTGCCTCCTTCAACGCACACTGCCTCCTTCAACACACATGCTGCCTCCTTCAACACGCATGCTGCCTCCTTCAACACGCACACTGCCTCCTTCAACATGCACACTGCCTCCATCAACACGCACACTGCCTCCTTCAACACACACACTGCCTCCATCAACATGCAAGCTGCCTCCATCAACATGCAAGCTGCCTCCAACAACACACACACTGCCTCCTTCAACATGCACACTCCCTCACACACACTTTCCCAAAAAGTTTTAAAACTGCTATATTAATTTACTATTTCGAAAATCTAGACTCCATTAGATTCAACTCCCTCCCTCCCCCAACTAACTTGATCAAGGCAAGATAATAAGTAAGCCTTTACATTTACAATTCATGTTTTCTTAAAAATTACCACTTTTTTCTTTTATATAGAATATCAATTTTTACAGGTGTTATTGAACTGTGTTAATGTCAACCATCAGTGCACAATACTGAGATTAAAGAATCTAGAACATACCCTTCTTCAACTTTCCTGGAAATTTTCCGTGTTGTTTTCTTCCTACTTCGTACAAGCACCACCAGAAGAATCACCAGAAAGAAGACTACACCTCCGCCCCCAGCCCCAACCGCTATTATTGTTGTCTGATTCCATATGTTGTCTTCTGGTAGAACCACTGCAAAGATTAGAAAAATAATAAAAAATTAGAAATAAAGGAAATAGCATTCAATCAACACAAAATTTCTCACCTCTATTACAATTTAAACTGAAATTTGCTATCTCGCATTCTACATTATTATTTTATTTTAATTTGTGGATCCCAGAATAAAATCATGAACCTGAGATTTATTTATTACTCTTTATTATTTATATTTAATAATTATACTTCTGTTTAGGCTCACAGACATAACTTACATTCATAAATACATTCCATTTTTTTGACATAATTTTTTTCCCTTTATAATTGCATCTTAACTTACTTTACAATTTAAATATCTTAAAATTATCTTTTTTACAATGCCTTGATGCAATCCTCAACAGTCATTCTTTTTTCTGTCTATTTTCGCAAAGTAAAAGTTATCAATTAAAATCCATGTTCAAAGACAGCCAAATAGTGTATGGACTTATCTAACAACCAGGGATAGAAATTAACACTTGCCCCCTCACCCGAGGTGAGTAAAAATCGCTGGGGGCGAGTAAATCCTTACTGACGCTAGTCCCCATGATCAGGAGATTTTTTTCCCAATCTTGTTTTACAAATTTGTATTATTTTAAGATACTAGCTGTCAGACTTCTCAACATAAACTGCACATTAATCCTAAATCTGTAATTCGCATTATGGATTAACCCAAACTTAAAATTAAAATAGGGGGACTAGTGATTTTCATGGGGACGAGTAACATTTTAGGGCTTCTAGACCCCCAGGTGAGTGAAAATATTTCCTCAATTTCTACCCCTGTCTAACAACACAGTTGAATTTCTTAATACCTTTCTTTCCACATACTGGTGCAGGAGAGCTCCATTTGCCTTCTCCTTTGTTGTTCTTACACTCTAGCCGACTCTCGCCCAGCAGTCGGAAGCCAGTTCGACACACGTACACGGCAACAGACCCCTCACTGCGGCCAGACACAGTCCGATTGCCATTCACCAACTCCGGCAGGTAAGGACAGCGTATTACTGCAAGATCAAGTGTATCACAGGCTAGCTAATATTTTTATATAAATGTCAACCATTTCAAAAACATAAACCCCCTCCCCTAGTACTTAACCAGTGGGACAAAACAAAATACAAATAAACTGTTTACATTATCTATGACTCAAAAATGCCTTTAAATAAAATGTTATTTTATAAAAAAAAATTATATATACATGTATCAAAAATATTTCAGAAAAAAATACAATTCCTCTCCAGGTACTTTACTAGGACAAATTAATGTTAATTAAAACTTTTTATAACGGCTATTTCACTTTTAAAAAAATATACTTTGAATGGGTTTTCACAGGTAAATCACCGAGAGTATTTTAATGGAAGTTTGGTTTTATCGTGGTCACCGAGAGTATTTTAATGGAAGTTTGGTTCTATGGTGGTGACTGAGAGTATTTTAATGGAAGTTTTTTAGTTCTATGGAGGTCACCGAGAGTATTTTAATGGAAGTTTGGTTGTATGATGGTCACCTGGTTTGACATTGTTGATGCGTTCGTTATAGAGCTCTGTAAACTTCATGGTGCTGTCAGCGATGTCGGCATTCCCCGTCACTTGGTAGTCAAAACTACACTGAATATTGTCACCACACACTTCTTTAGTTCCGTTCCTCAATGTATCATTGTCCACTAGATCAAGAAAATCTGGCACAAATTTTGAATTTTCGGAATCCACCACATTTCTTCTACTAGTTGGTGAAAACAAACGCTCATTTTGAGACACTGCCCCTGAAAAATGATTTTGCCACATTGATTATAATGAACTGATGCAAGATGTGTGCAGTGGGGGTGTCAAAAGTTAGTGGAAAGAAGTAATGGAATTTTGAAAGGTTTGAAATTAAGTTAAAATATCTTTTATAATGAAAATTAAGTGTGTTAAATAAACATGGATTCATACATTCTGGTTTCCCCTCTCTAATTCCAAACTTTATCATTAACTACAAATAAAAAATTGAAAGTCCAAAAATCTTTATAAAACACAGTGTTAATAATTATTGTGAGTTGCAGCCAAACTTGAATAAAGTTTGAATCAGAATGGACATGGTTATCAGAGCATGATGATATAAAAACATCATTCCGGTTTCAAAAATTCTGATCTTATTATTAATCACTGTGATGCCAAGGGAAAGAACTCACATGTCATTCCAAACTGGAAGTGAATCTCCTTCATCGAGGCATCAGAAGATAGCATTGTTCCGTTCCTAGCAACCAAATCATCATCAGGATCTCCGTTATAGTTGCCAAGCAACCCTTGCAAATTTCCTGAAATTCATAATATGCCATTTACATAAATTAATGATCATTTCCAACATATTTATGCAAACAAGTAAATGTTAAGTTAGTTTGTTTTGACATTAAAACATGAACTGTAGACATTGATCTTGGTGAAACTGTAGACATTGATCTTGGTGAACAAATATTAAGCATAAAGTTAAAATAAAATCCTATTTAAATTTACAGTCAACCTATTGATAAGAAACATCCAAATGTCTTACTAAATATGGCTATTACAAGTAGGTGACTGTTATTTACAGTCAACCTATTGATAAGAAACATCCAAATGTCTTACTAAATATGGCTATTACAAGTAGGTGACTGTTATT
>JAULBS010033894.1:0-10204 GCA_032355785.1 Symmetromphalus regularis
CTCTCTGTCTGACTCTCTGTGGAAATCTATGGGCAAGCCACAGTTTCCCGTATTTAAATTACAAGGTAATTAAAATAGTTCTTTACCGACTAGTGAGTCTTGAGATGTGTAGCAGTCACAGTTCACTCTGTTCCACTCTCTCTGTCTGACTCTCTGTGGAAATCTATGGGCAAGCCACAGTTTCCCGTATTTAAATTACAAGGTAATTAAAATAAGTCATTACCAACATGTGCTTTGTTTTGTTTCATCTCTCATGGATTTCTTGATATGTAAATCATTTCATCTGTAAATTTAACAATTTTGTTTTTAATTTGTTATTAGGTTTAATTTTAAAGCTAACCCTAATTGCTTTTATTATCTTTTTTCCCAGTGCCATTTTGGCCTCTAATATGCATTCGTCTTATCATTCCTACCCCTGAAATTACTCGTGGCAATGCCGTGGAATTTTTCATTCTCTGCGGCACCTTTTTTACTATGGACTATATATTTTTTTAAAGGTGTATTTTTTTATTATTACATCATATTAAAAATAAAGTATGCTTTACCCTGAAATTGCTGTTGAAAATATTTCTCCACAGCATTTATTTTATAGAGGACATTTTCTTAATTTCAGAGGTTGCATTCTGACATTATGTCATCTTCTTTCCACCCAACTCTACATCCCAGTACTTTTCTCTCAAAATGAGACACCTGTCTTTCTCTTGTGATTCTTCAATAGTTATCCTGTGCCACTTTTATTTTTTTTTATAAAACCTATTAATGGAAATATTGTTATTTCTGAGCTAACATAAAGTGATAAAGCTGGGTTTAAATAATTATCAGTTTTATTGATTTTTTTTTCAGGCAGACTTGGACTACCATACAAGTGGAATTCTTGCAGCCACGTTGGACACCATATCACTTCCATACAGGAAAGAAACATGTGCTCTGCATCTAACAGATATTATTGGCACATTTAATAACTTGGGCAGGAAAGTATGTAGTCAGTCTGTTGATAAATGAATTGGAAAGGAATAATGCTTGACAACCACATTTTAAGTAGTTGGGCATTTTGAAATGTGCAGACAATAAACAGCCCACCTATATTTTTCATTCGCCATACACATGGCTTTTCATGGATACATTTTGACTGAATAAAGACTTGGTAAAATGGTAAGCACTGTACCAGGGAATTTCCTGTTTTATTAATTGTGTGGCAGTCTAGGAAAACCCATTACATGGTCAAAATTTGACATGTGCTTGTTATGTTGTTTTCTGAATATACAGATACAGCAGTGTGCAGATCTGTTGAAAGTTTTGAAATATTTCTTCTACAACTGAAGTTATGGATGTTTAAAGATGACTCAGCTTGCTGGTCATCGAAAAACTCGAACTGAGAAAAATGGGTTTGAAAATTGTGCTTTATTTATTACACAAATTTTACTAAATTTAGCACAGAAATTCACATTGGGAATCTATTCATGTAACCAGTTATTATTCTGATGCTGTCTTCATAATATTAACATTTAATAATTAAGTGTATTTTCAGATTAACTTATTAAATCAATTTCTTTTTTCCGAATCGGTATCGTCACTCGACTCAATGTCTTCTTCTAGTCTTCCCAATGACCGTGACACAAAGTAATCACTGATAATGTCCTCTAAATCACTAGGACTACCATAATTGTGCATATTTAAAACAGTCAATTGGTTTAAACATCTAGCAATCCTCGATTCTACAGCGAACTAGCTCGGGTAATTTTTAGGCATGGGCCTTACCATTTTGGAAAATACTGGCATTTTCAAAGCAACGTTTCAACAGACAATCTAAGTTAAATTTCTCAGTTTCAAATCAATAAATATAATAAAACATGCATTATTTTGCTTCCATAATTTATTGCAGACAATCGGGATTCCACGATGATTGATTACTAGCAATATTTCTTGTTAATTTTGCACGGGAATGCTGGAATTTTTTTATTATATTTTTCTACCTTTTGAAATGCGCACTAAATATAGAAACGATGTATTAATGCGCATTAGTAATCAGTCTTTCGGGGTGTTCCGCCCGATTCCAATGACATGTAACATTGTATGTAAGGTGGCGGGGTTTGAGTTCTGGTTGACTGCGAAATAGGTCGGTGCTGCGATGAACATTTTAGAAAATTTGGATATTTGCAGGGTGTCAAGAAAACCCCCAAATATACTTTATGAAAGGATTTTTTAAAAGATAATTTAAGAGAGTGATAATAAGAAGTCTATTGAATATTTAATACCAAAATTGTTTGTCATAACAGTTCAGTATGAGTGATTCTCTTTAACAATTCCATTTTTCATCTGTGAAGTAAATTCAGTACCTACCAGTCTTGGGTCTAGGGTACTTGTCACCATACCACAGGGAATAGGTACAGAGTTAAGACGTGTGTTTAAAATATCTGTTATTTCTAGGTGGCTGCTGTGTGTACGAGTTTACCATTTCCCTTAGCTCATGATGGGACATTCATGGAGAGTCTGTTATCACAGAAGGGAAGTGTTCCATGGTATTCAGTGACACCCCATGTCTCCAGTTCTACTATCCCTTTCATGCAGTCATGTGTTATACGTGGAATTCCTCACAACAAGATTAACAGGTTAGGTATAAGTGTTGATAAATTTGATGTACATTCAACTTTGACACACACTTGTTTTAGCTACATTTCTAAACAATTCAGCCAACTTTTAACAGCTGCAAATAAACCCACAAAACATATCAAATTATATTAAACAGGATATACAAAGGACCTAAAAAGGGTCTTTATGACAACACAGTTGTACTGTAAGGTTGAAATATACTCAACCATAAAATTGCATATTTTTATTTTTGTTTCATGGGGTGGTCACAGTAAGGATCCATTGGCAGCAAAGATGCGTGTAACTTGTGATATTACTGCACACACATTCCTCCTAAATTGTGTGGTTATCTAATTCCAGAGATTTTGTCTTGAATGTCAACTGGTTTAGAAAATAAATTACTATTGATTACATGCATACTTTCTTTTTTGGTTGAGTATACTTGTACATGCATACATTGCAAGGGAATATGGTGGAAAATGAGAAAAAATATTTTAATACTTAAACACTGATGTTTATGTAACAGGTGCTGTATGAAAAATGTTCACACAATTACTACATATGTATTTGATCAAAATAAATTACACCGATGAACGACCCCTGAAATTGGCCGTGGCAATCGGCAGTGCCGTTCAGGTTGCCACAGAGTTTTCATTGTCCACAGCACTTTTTTTACCACAAACTAAAAAAGAAATTTCAAGGTGTATTTTTTCTTATTATTAAAAATATAGTATACACCACACTAAAAATGCTGTGGACATCATTTCTCCACAGCATTTATTTTGCTGTGGATATTTTCTTAATTGCAGTGGTTGGATTAATAAATTCTGTAAGACTAAATGTGAAACTTCAAATCACTACTGTACTATTGACCTACTTGTTATGTTTGATAGTCACGTAATTCATAATTAATTTTTATATACATATATTATCATTATCTTATTTAACTTCATGTAATAATTTTGTTACTTTCAGAAAAGTTCCAAACCGTTCTCTGTCGGGTTCATTGTCCCAAAGCGTAAATCTGAATGAAATATATGAAAGCTATTTGTCAGAGATCCACCCACACTGTTACAAGTAAGAGATTTAAATAGAATGTATATAATTATATTAGTTATTTCTCTTTATTAGTCCAGTTTGAATATTTGAAAGGCATCCACCCAAACTGTTACAAGTTACAGATATAAATAAAATTAAATGTTCAGAAATAATCAATATTACTAAGCAGAACAAACTGTGGCTACTCTCGTTGAGGAAACAGGCTCAAATGATGCACAAACAGCTTATTCACCTCAATCAGTGATGACTAAATGGTAACTGTTTTGGCTCCCAAAGGTATTTTAAATGTTAATAATAAAGTCGTGTGCTGTACTTCGGTCAAACACCAGTTGCGTAATCCTTTTTAATCAGTACCAGATAACTGTTCGACACTTGACGTCGGATAAAAGGAAACGCTGCTTTTCAAGTATTGTAACTTCTAATAACCATACCGATAATGGGCACTATTGCCAATTATTTTTTTACATTTAATTTCTTATTATTTATTTACTTTATTATATATATATATCTTTTTTTCACATATGACAATTCGCAAAATGTAAATGTAGTGAACAAACGCTGAGGTGCATATTCGCAAAAATAACATGTCGCAATATTAATACGGTTTACAGTATTTCACTTATGTTTTTATTAAAATTAGGTCTCAATCCCCATTTTTTATTTTTTACAGTTCTGTCTTTTCCCTGCGAGATCCATGCAATACATTTCTTCCTTTCCCAAACATATTTACTAGAAGACTAAACAATCAAGGACAGATGAGTCCGGTAGAACGTCCATCCAATCAAAGTAAGTTTTACAAATTTACCATGACAACGTGATATTTTGTTATGTAAAGAGAAATGGATATTTTAAGCTGGTTAAATTACTTGTAATTTTACAGATATAAAAAACAAAAACATTAGTAAGCTAAATGTCTGAGTGTCCCCAGGCCCAGACAGAGAGGGGTCAGTTGACATGGGCATATGATTTTGAGAGGGCCTACTCCTCGTGTATTTAGAACCGATTGAAATGGGGTCTGGTCTGAGCCTATTACCAGCCTTTGCACAGGCCATAGTGTCCCCATGGAGACAGACGTAAACAAAATTCAAATACATGAAGAAAACATTTTAAGGATGGGTCAGCTTTCAAATTACTAGAATGTAAATTTGTTTTTCTAAGAAACAATTTTTCACTTGGTGTATAAAAGAAGAGGAAATGTTACATACATGTATTTAGGTTCCGTGGTCCCCCCCACATAATTTAAATAGTTAGTATTGCTTGTATCCTTGCTAGAAAATGTCTTAAAAGAGGGAAACCAAAACAATTGTTTGTGTCCAATCCTGAAATACATACATTTTCAAAACCAGTCAACAAAGTTAAGCAATACTTTTTAACAAAAAATTGTTTCTTGTCATTTTTAGGTGTGGAGCAGGTCCCTATGGTTACATCGTTCCAATCAACACCAGATATTGCTGGCATGGTTACTAGTTTACATGCTGATGCATCACGTCTCAACATAAGGCGACATCATCGATATCTTGAAGCTGGCATGGAAATTGATGATTACCGGAACATTCTAGATAATCTAGAAACTCTCGCTCACTGCTATCAAAGTGGTACAATGTGACCATGGGACATCACAGATATCCTCAAAAGGCATGGAAATTGATCAATACTGGAACATTCTAGACAATCCAGAAATTCTGTCACATAGGGACATTACATATATCCTCAACAGATACAGAAATTGATGAATACAACCTTTTAGAGTCTACATTTGTGTACAAACTCTCAGCCATTGTGACCAAAGTGATATTTCTTCACCATGACTTTTATACGAATGAATAGCAACTTTGTGATAAACTACCCATTAATAGTCAAAGCTGGGTTAATGCCAAAGCTAGGGAGTAGTTGCAGTCTTTTCCCAGAAAAAAACCCATTAAAGACCAATAGAAACAAACTTTTAAAAAAATACTCTTAATGTTAGAGTTTTTAGTAAGTTTAAATTTTCCTAGGATTGCATACCCCTTAGTGCCTCTGGCTCTCATCCCTTCCAAGAATACTATCTCAATAGTTAGCTACAGATTTTATAATGACTTGTTAAGACTTGTCTTTCATGCTGGAGAATTGCCAACAGCTCGTCAGACCGATCTCCTTCAGTGGAACCTGGGGTAATGTTTTTTTCTTCTGATAATAAATGGACCAAAATGTCTTATAAATCAAATTCATGTCTACTTTGTTACATATTTATTTCTGCCCGATTGAAGAACATGATTGGACACATTTCTGTAATAAAAATATTTTTGTCTTTGGAATTAGTTTTATTTCATCAAAATGTCTTTAGATTAATTTAATGTTTTATTAAGAAAAAGTAGATGAGTACAAAAATTAACCATAATCAAGCTGTACATTAGTGTTTTTTAAAAGATTTTTGTTTTGGTTTATGTTAACCGAAAACAGTGAATGGATCACAAGTTTCTTACCCGGGAGTTTTGTAACAGATGCATGTTCATGTACAAATATAAAACCTGCATAGATTAACACATTACATTTAGGCCCACTTTCTCGTTGACGGTTGAGCCATGATCTACAGTTCAACCCATTCTTTTAACGTGTGGACAGGTAAAACAAAGAATTGAGGTTGAACTGTCGACAAGAAATCGGCCCTTAGTCGTGTAAAAGGCTCAATCCATCCTGCCACTCGAGCTAGTGTGATCGAAGTGTGCTGCAAAATCTACGACGACCAGTCTGCACTGAAAGGTCTAGAAATTATTTTTGCTATGCCATTAAAAAAATTCTTCATCTATCCAATCATACTAGCTATAAGAACATGCTGCATCAATAAATTTAAAAATAGGTTTTTCTTTTTTTTGTCAATTTTTTTCCAATACACAGAAAAATTATTTTACTAAAATTCAACTAAATGACAGGCAAACCTTTATCAACAACAAACTTGCACTGAAACAGTGTTGACGTACTACTGATCTCTTAGCCATTAGATGTAGATTTACTTTTCACTAATTAAAAAAAAACTTGCTTAGACGAGGCAACGTGATATTTTCAAGTCTATTTTATCTGGTTTTATCAAATCGACTTAGGCAAGTCTAGGATTAACAAGCACATGCATGAGCATTAATAATGCACTAGCTTTCTTTTATCCTGAACTTTACACACTTTGCACAGACAGCAGATGGACAAGAACATAAGCAGACTGGAGAGCTTTCCACAGAGCCATAAGGCGGCATGGGCCATGCTCGCTTAGCTTGCTATGTAAGCACCTTCACTGTAGCACCATGTTGGCTTAATTTGAGGCACATAGAAAAGGGAACTCATCTACTTGGTCAAAGGTATTCACTTCTTGGGAGGGGTAGGGTACATTATGCTATTGAATAGGGACCCTGGAATTTACCATAACATGGCTTGCATGATTAGCTAAATTTTGACAGATGGTCTATGTACATAAGTGCCTTAAAAAAAACCTAGAGAAAGTCCTGGACTGTTTAGTCTTGATCGTGACCCCATTACGTGGGTTCTAATGCTAATAAATCATACTCTTATTAGTCATCCTGAACCCTTTCAGTTAGGTTATTAGATAACACTGTAAACCATACTGGTACATGAGGATGGTGCAACAATTCACTATTAGTATATTACCATTAGCTTGTATTAAATTTGTTGCTATTGTCAGTCAGGATGATCTTAAAAGATAGGTATCAATTTGAAGTTTGTTTTGATTTGAAGTTGCTTACAGTTATACTGAAAATATCAGCACATCTTACTTAAAATGTGGTGCATGTGCAGTTGTGAACATCAGTCATTAATTGGCATAAGTAACGATTAAGATGACAACGTTCATCAAACTTTGCCTAAGGAATGATCATACTGTATGGATGGCATCACCACAAATCAGTTTTTATTGTCCAGTCTACATATAAAACTGTGTAGACTTTATCTAAGTGAATACATCCTTTTCCATCATCTAAAGGAAATAATACTTGCATAAGATGCAGCTATACACAAAGTAACTGATCCTGCTCTTAAGTTTAGATTATTTGCATTTATATCAAAGCCAAAATACAAATATTTTCAGGGTATTAAGGAATAATAAAAATTACTACCTAGTCAATTAAATGACTATTAGTATTACATGGCTGTTTGAAACAATCAACAAACGTATACAAACCGATATGATAAACATAACAAAGCAATAATAATCATTAAGAAATTTTACTGATCTTTTTAAAAAGCAAGGTTAAAACTGACAGCCAATTAAAAGTGTGTGCACGTCAACTTAAAACTGTTCAATCAAGGATTATATGATCAAAATCCACCACGAAGACGCAGCACGAGATGGAGAGTGGATTCTTTCTGAATGTTGTAATCTGAAAGTGTGCGACCATCTTCCAACTGTTTTCCAGCGAAGATCAATCTCTGCTGATCTGGAGGGATGCCCTCTTTGTCCTGGATCTTGGCTTTCACATTTTCAATAGTGTCAGATGGTTCAACTTCCAATGTAATTGTCTTTCCAGTAAGCGTTTTCACAAAGATCTGCATACCACCACGAAGACGCAGTACAAGATGGAGAGTGGATTCTTTCTGAATGTTGTAATCTGAAAGTGTGCGACCATCTTCCAACTGTTTTCCGGCAAAGATCAATCTCTGCTGGTCAGGTGGAATTCCTTCTTTGTCCTGGATTTTTGCTTTTACATTCTCAATAGTATCAGATGGTTCAACTTCCAATGTAATTGTCTTTCCAGTAAGTGTTTTCACAAAGATCTGCATACCTCCACGAAGACGCAGTACAAGATGGAGAGTAGATTCTTTCTGAATGTTGTAATCTGAAAGAGTGCGACCATCTTCCAACTGTTTTCCAGCAAAGATCAATCTCTGCTGATCTGGAGGGATGCCCTCTTTGTCCTGGATCTTGGCTTTCACATTCTCAATAGTGTCAGAAGGCTCAACCTCAAGGGTGATGGTCTTGCCAGTGAGGGTTTTCACAAAGATCTGCATACCACCACGGAGACGCAGTACAAGATGGAGAGTGGATTCTTTTTGAATGTTGTAATCGGAAAGAGTACGACCATCTTCCAACTGTTTTCCGGCGAAGATCAATCTCTGTTGGTCAGGTGGAATTCCTTCTTTGTCCTGGATTTTTGCTTTTACATTCTCAATAGTGTCAGATGGCTCAACCTCAAGGGTGATGGTCTTGCCAGTGAGGGTTTTCACAAAGATCTGCATACCTCCACGGAGACGCAACACAAGATGGAGAGTGGATTCTTTCTGAATGTTATAATCTGAAAGTGTGCGACCATCTTCCAATTGTTTTCCAGCAAAGATCAATCTCTGCTGATCTGGAGGGATGCCTTCTTTGTCCTGGATCTTGGCCTTCACATTCTCAATAGTGTCCGATGCCTCAACCTCAAGTGTGATGGTCTTGCCAGTAAGGGTTTTCACAAAGATCTGCATCTGGAAGAAAGGGAAAGAAAATGTTACCAACTGTAATTAATAACCAAAAGTTATTAATACTAAAATTTCAAGTACAGAGATAGTGATAAATCAGTGTATGTAAAAATGTTTGCAATAATATGAATAAATTATTAGTGTCCATATGGAATTAATAATTTCTGCTAAAATAAGCAACAAATTCATACATATTTATCCTAAAGTACCATTTTACTTTTCCGTACTATGTAAATAAACAATGGTTGTGAGATTCACAATACTACTCATGTGTAAGCAGTACAAGTCTTGATTCTTTTAGAACAAGTATATAAATTACTTTGTGGCACAGATTTTACAATTCAGATTTTTTAAATTCTGTTTCAGTCAATTTTATAATTATAAGTTTGGTGGTAAGCATTTCAAGTTTTGAAAAAAAAGTAAATTGGAACTTGTTTAATACGCCAAATATAATTTGAATAGATCACATAAAAAATTTACTTTAACTATCATTTATTTATCAAATGCAAAAACCAATTTTAAATTATGACTAATATTCTAAATAAATTAACCAAAAATGTAATAAATCTTTAACTTGAGTAATTATTGGGGACTAAACATTTTTAAAAACTACCCTGTTTTCTCCTTTAAATTGACAGAAGGGCAAGATCAAGCAGTCTCTGAGTGACATTTTGTTGACTTGTTTACATGGAATTACTCATATTGAACTATTTGTCATAAGAACTTGCATTTGGAATAGTTTGCAGCTAAATGGTTCCCCTACACTGTTACATAATTTTTTTTTAAACTAATCACTTTTTTTTAATATCATAAATTGGTTTTTGAAACTTGGTGACAGAGGGATAAAAAACAACACAGCTTTTAGTGACCCTTGGTTACTTTGCTTTATCTGCTGTTCTTGGCATTTAATATCATTGAATGTAGTACTAAAATCAAGCTAAGATATTGTTCAAATAAATATATAAATCTCAAACATGACATTAATTATATTTTTAATTAAAAAAAATCATGGTGACGGAGGGACACATTGAAAAGGTGATGGGACACATTTTGTTGTATTACTTTTTTGATACATTATATCACATTCTGTGGATACAAATTGATTTCTAACTCAGTA